>JAWDJV010000230.1:0-26608 GCA_033119285.1 Teratosphaeriaceae sp. CCFEE 6253 | reverse complement strand
TCGATGAGCTCGCTGCAGACCTTCTCCAGGGAGGAGACCTTGCGGCTGGTGAGGGTGATGCGGATCTTGTGGATCTTGGGCTGGTCAAGCTGCCCGCCCTTCTTCGCGTCGTTGTAGGACATTTTCGCTGGGTGGTCCGGGGGGGGGGGAGGTGGGGGCTGGATTGGCGGTGATTGCTGGCTTGTCCGATCACGACTGAGGACGAGATTAGCGATATGATCACCTCGACTGTAGTCTTCTGGGAGACCCACCTCGGTTACTGCGTAATCCGGCAAAGTGATGATCGGTGCAGGGAGAGATTCCATTGCATCGCCAACGTTGAAGATTGAGTCGTGCGCGCGAAGTCTTGGCGCGCTTGCCCGATCGGGTCGTTCGACTTCGCTCTCACATGCACGCAAGTCATGATGCACAAACAACACTTCTCGTCAACGTACAGGCTCGTTAACTTCTCAGAGAAATCAAGTGCTGGGCACTGGACTACTCCAAGGTCCTGGATCAGTCGGCATCATGGCACTCCCACCCTTGGCCCCACTTCCGCCCTCCAGTATACGCCTCAGCATTGCACCAGAGGAGTGGGAATCCTGTCTGGACGCATGGCTCACTCTCGCTGAGGCGAATCTGCGGCTACCGGCGAAAGCGTTCGTCTCTGCAGCGGGCGACGGTGGCACTCTATCCCCCTTCCTGCCTCCTTTCTACCGGGAGGTCGTCAGCAGTGGATCTGCCGATGGCACACTCTCAGGGACCAAGGGCCGCTCTCTGCAGAAGAAATGCTTCATGCTGGTCGATCGAATGATCGCGGACGATGCGGTTCCATCACCTCTCCTGAGCCTGGGGTTTTTCTCGGACTTCTGCCATGTCCACATCAGGAGCGCAGCATTGGCCCGGCTGATGAGCGTTCTCTGGAAGCGGAAGGCGCAAGTACTGGGACCCCTTCTGCAGAAACAGAAAGAGCGCATGACCAAGGAGCTGGAGGGTCTCAATCCGAACTCCGCAATGGAGGACCTCATGACGCTCGTGCCTATCCTCCGAGCTTCCGCGGACGTGGGAGCGTTCTTCGTGACTGGGTCGGATTTCTTCGACGCGTTGACGACCGCCTACCCGAAGGCCCTCCCGGAGTCCGAGCTGAGGAAGGCGTTGGCAAGCACGGCCTACACCTGCCTGACCAGTCTCGTTCGCCTCGAGCAGCCGAACCTCTCCGCGCTCTCGGATTGCTTGTACGCTCTGAAGCGACAGACGGATAATCAGGGGGGCATGCCATCGCTGCTGGCAGATCTCGTGACAAACACGCCTCTCCTTCCGAAGCTCAGGAGAAGTATCGGTGATAAGGCGGTCGGCCGACTGACGAAACTTCTGGATACACTGGAGACATATCGGACACCGAGCATAGCGCGACCAAGGACTCATGCTCGACGGAGGCTTGACAAGGGAAAAGGAAAGGCACGGCGGGGAGATGGGGAGATGCATGTGCATCGCATGAGCCTGGTGACGCAGGTGCAGGACTTGTTCCCGGATCTCGGGTCTGGGTTCATCCTCAGACTGCTGGATGAATACAACGAAGACGTCGAGCAAGTGACTGCGCACTTGCTCGACGATTCGCTACCACCGCACCTGCAAAGTCTGGACCGGACCGAGCAATCACCAGCATTCGTGCCAAGTCCACAGCAACAAGTAGACCACCTCGCGCCCCGCTCCACGCCCCCGCCACCCGAACCCTTCGTCCCCGACCGCCGCAACGTCTTCGACGACGACGACCTCCTCGCAGCGGACGCATCCCGCCTGCACATCGGCAAACGCCCCCAGCGCGCCGAGTCCGTTCCAGCAAACAAGGCCGCCATCCTCTCCGCCCTCGCCGCCTTCGACGCCGACGACGACGAGCGCGACGACACCTACGACGCCGACGATGTGGGCGGCACGGTCGACACCGCGCACCCGGACGGCGAGCCCGGTCCGCTGGCGCGAGTGACGCAGGAGGAGAATGACATGGCGCTGTTCGCCGCGTATAGGACCTCGCCGGAGCTCTTCGGCCGGACGTTCGACATCAGGCGCGGGCAGGCGCGCGCGGGACTGAAGGCCGAGACGGGGATGACGGATGAGGCGATCGAGGGGTGGGCCATCATGCTGCAGCGGGACCCGCGGCGGCTGAGACGACTGCAGGACCGCGCGGGTGCGTTCGATGGGACGCAGACGCAGTTGGCGGGGAGTGCTTACAGGGAAGGGTCTGGGACGGAGGACTCGGATGCACCCGGCGGCGGTCACGGCGGTTTCGACAGGGGTCGGGGTGGGAGGGGGCGGGGAGGGCGAGGAAGAGGGAGAGGAGGCAGCGTCGCCGGGCCGTCTGGCGAGCAGGGCACGGCGGAGGCGCAGCGGCGGAAGGAGGCGGGGAAGGGCAGTCGGGCGAACCATAATCGTCGGGATCAGCGGGCGAGGAAGATGGCTAGGGGTGGATTTGCTGGGTGAGCGGCTGCAAGTAGTTGTAGACAGATCTCAAAGTCTGGAGACGCTGGTTCGCTCCGATCTCATCGCAGCCTGCACGCTCTTGTCGGTCTCCGACCACATGTACTCGTGGGACTCGATGTCGAGGCACGGACTTGGCTGTGGTTGCTCAAGCTTCACACTCGGCAGCCACGCTTCCTTGGCAAGCCTCTGGATGACTTCAATCGCCGCCGCATCCCTATCCATCTGCGAGCCACTCCCACACCTCAAGTGAGCATCGAGATTGCAGACCGGGCCGAAGGGTATCAGCACACGGTGGACAGGCGATCGCGGTACTGTACCGATTCTCCAGCCGCATTGTTGCTGCCGTACGATTTTCATCAGCCGCATTGCTGCCGTTCGATCGGGACGACCTCGCGATCGGACACGTTCTGGCTGGAAGACCGGAAGCGGCAAAGGAACTGCGCCACAGACGATCCGGCTCGCCAACGAATGCACCGTCCTAGTCCACAAGGAGACTGTTGGGCAAGAGATGCCGCACGCGGCGGCAATGCCATGTGGGAGCTTGAATCATTTAGCCGCTAGCGTGCTGCGTACCTGCAGCTCGTGATCGATTGCGGAGGCGAGCTGGGGAAGATCCAGAGCGAGCAACGGACGAGGACTGTCCAAGAACGGCCTGACTGCGGGGGAGCCAAGGCGAGGCACGACAACCACGGGGAGCATAGGCCGCTTCGGCGACTCCACCTCATACAATCATGCAGCGGCTAAAATACTGGCAGCGGGCGAGGTCACCGACCGCCCTGGCAAAACACCCGGAAGCGAGACCACCGGGCTCATGGATGAACGAGCCCAGCAGAGCAGGGTGCGCAGCTATGTATACGTTCGTCCGGCCTGCTGGGACGTGCCTCTTGCCCTCGATCATCATCATCCTCCTCCTCCCAAGACGACACCGCAAGCATGGTCGCGGGTCTCACCGCTCTGAGCGCTGCGCTCCTCGCCGCCGTTGCCCAGGCAGGCGCCCCAGGATATGGCCACCCCGCCGGCCCCAAGATCACCATCGACACCGGCTGCAAGTACCAGGAGTTCGACGGCACCGGGGTCTCGGAGGCCTTCCAGCGGGGCCTGGTCATCCACGAGCTCAACGCCGCGTCGCAGAAGCTGGTGCTGGACTTCCTCTTCACGACCAAGGGCGCGGGCATGAACATCCTGCGCAATGGTCTGGGTTCTGCTACGGATGACCCGTTCGATCTGATGAAGTCGATTGCTCCCGTCGCTCCGGCATCCAACAGCTCGGAGCTGAACTTCATCCCCCTGCCGAGAGAGGATGAGTACCAGGTCTGGCTATCACACCAGGCCATTGCCCGTGGCGTCCGGACCATCTACGCTGATGCGTGGAGCGCCGATGGATACATGAAGGTGAGGTTCACAACTCCGCAGGAGCCGTCATCCATGCTGACGTACGAGATAGACCAACGGCACCGACAGCTACGGCGGCTACCTCTGCGGTGTCACCGGCACCGACTGCGCCACCGGCGACTGGAGGCAGGCGTACGCCGACAAGATCGTCAAGTACATCCAGGACTACGCGGCGGCGGGCATCACCGTCAAGTACGTCGGCTTCCTCAACGAACCCGACCTCAACACCACCTACGCCTCCATGCAGTCGGATGGCCAGCAGGCCGCGGACTTCATCGACGTGCTCTACCCGACCATCCAGGCCGCCGGCCTCAAGACCGAGATTGCGTGCTGTGACGGCAGCGGGTGGCAGCAGAACCGCGAGCGCCTGACCGGCATCCAGTTGGCGGGCGACGAGGACAAGCTCGGCCTGGTGACGGCGCACGGGTACAGCGACTACCCCAGCTACCCCTTCAACACCACCAAGCACGTCTGGCAGACCGAGTGGTCGACCTTTGACAACATCAACTACAACTGGTAGGTCGAGCAACATGCCAACGTTCAAATACAAGTGCTGACAGTCTGGCTCGTAGGTACTCCGGCGGCGGCTACGTCCAGTCCGACGGCATCACCTGGGCCAACAACATCCACAATCTCTTCGCCGTCAGCAACGCCAACGGGCACCTCTACTGGTGGGGCGCGGCCAACACCACCGACAACCAGTCCCTGCTCTTCGTCAACGGCACGGCCGAGGTGCGCGTCACGGGCCGCCTGTGGGCGCACGCGCACTTCGGCAAGAAGTTCGTGCGGCAGGGCGCGTACCGCGTCGACGCGGCCGTGACGGGCACCACCGCGCTCAACGTCACGGCGTTCCAGAACACGGACGGCAGCACGGCCGTGCAGGTCATCAACAACGGCAACGACACGCTCTCCGTCACGCTCGCGGGGCTGAACTTTGCGCGCGGGGCCAAGACGTACCTGACGAACAACGCACATAACCTCACGCAGGGGTACGCGTCGGTCGCGCGCGGGCGGAAGTCGGTGGTGGCGACGGTGCCGGGCAAGTCGCTGCTCAGCGTTGTCGCGTAGAGCTGAGGTAGTAGCTGAGGAGGGTTGTACATAATGACGATGAGATGTCGCGACGAGAACCGGTGCACAGACGGCGCCAAGTCCCTTGCCAATCCACGCTTCACCTCGAATCATACATGGGATCGCGATGGTGTTGTAAGTCCACCGAATGAAACCTGGAAGGACAGCTTCTTGGAATGTAATGAAGCTTGTCGGTCATCATCCACCCGTGCATCCAAGCACGAAGCGAATACGCATTGCCATGTTGGGCCTAGTGCAAAGTTCCACAACGAAGGGCAGTCGCTTTCGCAGCTTCGAGGCCTCCTCCTCCTCGACCGCATCAACACATTCAAGAAGACGAGGCCATGCAGGCCACCTTGTACGGCGAGATGCTGCCCTCGAACTCCCGCCACCCGCTGCCCCCGCGATCGTTCTTCCGACGCTCGTATAGCGATCCGTGTGAGGCTCGTCCACATCCGGAGTCACGATGTCCAATGACCACCGCTCCGCGATCCAGCGATCACACCAATCGGTGTTCAGGCTCGCGCAACGGGATGCTTCGGGAGCGGTGACGACAGAGGATCGCCTGTTCCAAGTACGTCGCGCGCACAAGAAGTCCAGGGGCGGTTGTGAAGCTTGCAAACGGAGACGGGTCAAAGTCAGTATTGATCGCACAGGTCAGTGGAATCATCATCTCAGGCTGACCTTCTCTGACAGTGCGATGAGGCAAAGGCCTCCTGCGCCAGATGCGTACGGGGGAACTTGACGTGCAACTACCCTTCCGCGTCGGTTCCTCCCCGGTCCACTGCAAGCAGCCCCGACGGCACCGTGTACACCATGTCCGTGGCCCTCCTCACCACGCAGCTCAGCACCTTGCTCGACTACCACCCTCCGAGCCCCGGCGCCTCGCCGACCAACGAGCTGCGCATGCTCCAGCACTTCCAGGCCGCGACGTCGCGCTCCATCGGCTCCCCCGTGCTCAAGCAGCTGCTGCACGACAATGTGTGGCGGCGGGCCTGGGACCATCCGTACCTGATGCACATGGCCCTGGCGGTGTCCGCGGCCCACCTCACGAGACTCCGAGCGGACTCGTCCTTTGGCCGCGCGGGCGAGCGTCTGTCGGTCACGGAGGCACGGCACTGGCAGCGGGCCCTGCTTCTCCATGGCGCGGAGCTGGCTCAACCTAGTGGCGCGTATGACACTCGGTACGATGCGCGAGTTGAAACGACGCTGTTAACCATCATCTATCTGTTCGCTCTCGAAGACGACCTGCCACTACACACATTTTCCAGCACTTCCGACGAGGCGCTCGCACACGCCACCTCCCCTCTGGCAGCGTGCAGTGGTTTCCGAGCGCTGCGCATCAATGCGGCCCCGCGCGAATCCTCATCGGTCTGGATCCCTGTCCTGGCGGCCACGGACGATGAGCGCGGCACCTTCACCAGCGAAACCCCTGGCATTGAGGGCTTGCCACCCGCTTTCATCGATCTCTGCGATCTCGACGAGCACTCCACGGTGCAGAACAACGATTACCACGGCATCCTGCGCCTCCTCACGCCGATCCTGAGCTTGCCGCCGAGCGTGGACAACTTCCCGCGGCTCTTCGCCTTCGCCGGACGCAGTTGGCTCCGCTTCTTCAAGCCGTTGGTGAAGCAGAAAGACCACCGCGCACTGCTCTTGATGTCCTACTGGTTCGCTCTACTCCACCAGATCGACCAGTGGTGGCTCACGACGCGGGCCAAGACCGCTTGTGAGGCAATCGTGGCGTACCTATCAGCTTGCTCTCAAGATGCCAGGCTCCTCGCCTTACTGGAGTATCCTACATCATTTGGCAAGTCTGGGCTATCCGCTATCTGGTGCAGCCATGACAGTCGTACCGCTGTATCAGAAGCTCCTCAGCTCGGGCTCGTTGCTCGTGCGCCGTGACACCCCACCTCCCAGCTTACTGCCCGCCGCGCCCAAGAACCGGCCGGGATGCCCGTACGCGAGCAAATAGACCGCGACCACGACGGGCGCAAACTCCAGACAGCCAAAGTACACCTCGTGCGTGGAGAGGCTGTGCATCAGCCCCTGCGCGCCCTCCGCCAGCCTGAAGCACGTCCGCAGGTACACTGCGACCGTCGCGCCGATCAAGCACGCCAGGAAGACCGTGGAGACTGACGCCCGGCTGCGTTTGGCGCGCAGTAGCGTCCAGGTCAGGATGACCAGGAACAGGGCGAAGGAGAAGACCTGCAGCGAGAGCCCGGCGAGTAGGATGTGGCTCGGCGTCGTCGGATCCTTCAGGTTCGAGTACGCCACGCCGACGAGGGCGGCGCCGGCGATCTGGATGATCGTCGAGACGATGTCGAAAGTGATGAACTGGCCGCGAGACGTCAGCCGGAGGTGCCTCTGGCTCATTATGGAATGCAACCGCTAGTGTATACGTACGACGCCCAAGATAGCCTTCGGCGGCAGCGGCGCATACTGCCGGCCGTACACGTTGATCAGGGCCGACACGATGGTGTAGATCGACGCGCTGAAGAAGACGGGCGCGACGACGATGCAGAAGTACTGCACGACGAACCACGGCTGCGGCATCCCCCGGGGTCAGCACGTCTCCACAAGGTGTGCTAAGATGAGCGGGCTCCGCGTACGACCGAGTACGGGTCCTGCTGGCTGGACAGCAGCCGGAAGATGTACCCGACGACCTCCAGCGCCGTGCCGACGACCATGGGGACGAAAGACCACGTCCGGTGCTTGAGGACCAGCCAGGCGTGCAGGATCGTGGCCACGACAAAGAGGGCGATGGCCAGGGCGGCGAGGGCGAGGCTGGGCGTGTATCTGTCGTGAGCCAGGTCAGTGATAGGTGTTGCGGCGGAGCACCCGGGCTTCACTCACCCGTAGATGACGATGGTGGCATCGTGCGGGCCCATGGGGTTGGGGAAGTTGGGATCGATGTAGCCTTCAGCCATGTTGATGGTACGGTTGTCTTCGCGGAATCGCTATGGCAGCCGACTATGTAGTGAAGTGTGATGGGGTGACCGCTAGCAATGTGAGCTCTGGCATACTCGACAGTTCGAGAGCCTCATCAGTATGCGCTCGCAGTATATATACGCCCCTATGGCTTCTCCAGAATGATCGCGACCTGGACAGAGACGAATACGAAATTCCCTCTTTGGGCCGAGGCGCATTCCAAGGTCGAGATGTAGTCATCGCCAAGGACAAAATGTTCGCGACTCCGCCTGGTCGCGCTCACTTCTCTTCCATCGTTGACTGGTGACGCGGCAATAGTCCCGCCTGAAGTGCGAATGCGCGAGTCCAGTGTCGGGCATCGACTCTGGACCCGAGACTGGGCCGGGTCGGGAACACTGCCAAGAGCCGCAGATCACGGCCAAGACAAGCGAAGAATGGATGATACCGTCCTCCGAGGTATTTCCTACGCAGTCTGCACACTAGAGGTACCCGCGGCCATACCGACCTCATCGGAACCGACCTGTCCAACTCAGCTCCCGCGACGCCGCTCGCCCTCTCCGCCATCCTCCACCGAATGATCCACATCCCGTCGTATCCCGCCGCCGAGCGCAGCAGCAGCAGGCTCCGTGATCAGCCCACTCAACCGGACATCCTCCACGCCCCGAAGGCCATCCAGCACCCCCCAGGTCGGCCCCGCCGCGTCGAGGTCCGCCGGCGATGCAGGACCGCCGCTCTCGAGCTCGATCTCGTGCGTGCGGTCGCTCCGCCGCACGCAGCGCAAGTCCGACCGCGGCCGCGAGAACCCGACCGCCTCGATGACGATCCGCGGCGCATGCGCGTAGCCCACGTGCACCCGGAGTCGTTGCAATCGCGGCGTGGGGCCCAGCGCAGCGATCGTCTCGCCGAGCTGCTGCCGCAAGTTCATCACGTGTGCGCGACGCTGACCCTCGTCCGCGATCTTCTCCAGCCGCACCAGCACCGTGAGGTCTCTGATGCACGTCGCCGCCGCGCCCGCAGCCAGCGGCCAGCGGTCACTGGGCCGCCGCTCCATCAAGCGGCACCACGAGGGCGGAGGCGGGCAATTGACGTCCGCTTCCAGGACCGTGGTCAGCGCGGACCCATCGCAGCACTCCACTAGCCAGCTGTTCTCGCCGTACAGGAGGCCGAGGTACAGGGTGCTGAAGCGGCGGGAGACGGTGGCGAGCGCGGCCGAGTGATTTGCCGTGGGAGGCCATTCGGCCGAGCGCGACTTGCCCAGGGCGTGGAAGACCGTGCCTAGCATCTGCTGGCCGCGGAGAACGGGGAGAAGGTGGAGGGTGATACCCGTCGGCACGAGGTGGTGGAAGATGGCCAGCAGGAGCTCGTCTGGGAGTCGCGTTAGGTAGCATGTGCGGCGGTCACGGCCGGACGAGGCGACGCCCTCATCAGGTTTGGGAGCCGCAACGTTATCGGCCGCCTCCTTCACCTTCCCAGCGGCCACCGCTCTTCGGAGTTTGCCCGCTGCAACCGATGGACTTGGACCCAGATCCGGAGATGGTAGGGTGTAGAGACGAATCCGCAGTAAGCTATGCCGGGGATCCAAAGAAGGGTGCACTGATGGCTTGGCCCTGAGCCATTCACCTCGCCACCGACGGTCTTCTCCCCTGTCAGCTGCTGCCTCCTGCACAGCCGCGGCGGACATCGGGTTCTGGTATGATCCGTGAAGGCAAAGGTGGTGAGATGGGTTGGAGAGCAGTCCCAGTCTGAGGCCGTCCGTTCATTTAGACTGCGCCTGTGGACCGTTTAGGCAACAGTGAGTCAAGCCTTATCTTAGCGTGCATGATCACGTGCCATCAATCTCTGAATACATATCTTATACATGGCTTCACCGTTGTGTGGGTGCGCGGCTGCCAAACGTTCCCTTTACCGCTAGTTCCGAGCTGGCCACCACCCACAAAGTCTGTCTCCTAACCCTCAGAGTTGCTGATTCGCCATTGCCGGCGTGACATACGGGCCACCGCCGCCTCCTCAGCATACCCCGAGATACCGTCGACGCTGCGAGGCCGTTCCACTCTACGGGAACGGATAGGGTTTTCGAAGGGGCAGGTGACCGATGCAGCTGGCTCATATCTCAAAGAACTCGTTCCCGGAGTGTCCCGTGCTGCGGAGGTGCCCGGCCCCAGTCATCACTCTATGCAAGTCAGCCAGTACCCGCAGGCTCCTCAGCCTGCGGCCGCGTCTCTTTCAATTCCAGGGACCAGGTGTAGCAGGGCGCCACAGGGCGGTGGCAGGGTGGCCTGGGTACACCCACCTCTCCCGCGGGCGTGCAGAACGGCAACGGCGCTCGTGGGTGCCAGCATGCTCTGGTCGTACCGTATTTCATCTGACGCGGCATCGGTCTAGAGTCCCTTGTAGCGCGCGTGAGGGTAAGGTACCGTCACCGGGCGTGCTCTCAGTGGCTGCCGAAGCACACCAAGTCCTCTGGGAAGTCATTGCCGGCTGAATAGATGTACAGTATGTAGCCGGCAATGACTTAGAGACCCGCCTGTTATGGTGACACGGGCAGCCTCACGTCGCCACCTTCCGATTCCACGAGTGTTGCCGTGACCGCCAAGAGATGGTCGCCAGATCGCTTCTCGCCTGCGTACCAAGGTGCATGCGTGCCGTCGTCGAGGCCGCCGAGGTGTTCAATAATGAGATGCAGAGTTCGAAGGGGCGCGGGCGAGCAGAGGCTTGGCATCTTATCTAGTGCTTGAGGCCGTCGGCGGAGGCTTAAGTTCGCCGAACACGTGGGCGACTTGATTGGCTGGGAAGACCTCACCTCTACTTCTGCGTCTCGAATCTCGTCTGGCGGGCAATTCCCAACAGTCTGGGTTCCGGTCGACGGCGCCCGCACGTTCGCATGGTGTGCCACAAATCCCTTCTAGCGGACGTGCGACATCTTCGTCGATTCGGAATTGTGGTGATCGTCGTGGAGGCTCGTGGCGGTAGCGTCTGGGTTGCCGCTCGCCCTTTTGAGATGGATGCGGCTTCACGATTGTGATGATGAGTCTCATAGCACGAAGCGGGATCATATGCCAACTACCAAGCCGGCGCTGTGGGCTTGGCTGCGGTAGCGCGTGCGATTGCACGACCTGTCAGCTGAAAGCTATCGCCCTCCCCGAATGGCAGCCATTGGCACAGTAGAGATTACACTGGACGGTGCTTCAGTACGTGCTCGACCTGGGCCAGCCACTCGCGCTGTCCACACTCGTCTGTAGACTGTCCATATGTTCATATAGCACACGTGGGACCCTCGGTGTCGGACACGACCGCGCTCGCGATTCGGCGAAGACTAGACGGCCTTAGATTCTGCCTCGGTCGCGCTCCAGCCGCTTGGGGCAACACTGCCGATATCCAACGCGGCGATGCAGGCTTGGCCCCTTGGCGGCACCCTGCACGTTTCCTCCCACTCCCGCTCCATTGGTGAGTTTCGCGGGCCTCTCAGCCCACCTATGCAGGTCAGGGAAGGAGTGGGGCGGCGGCGCTAGCCTGAGAGGATCAGCAGCGACCACCAGGCGCGCCGCCTATGGCCGGTCGAGAAGGCACCGCGAAAAGCTGCTACGCCTCCCGCTAACTTAGCACCGTGCTTCTTCGCTGCGAGGGTTGCGTAGCACCTTGGCGTTTCTGGCGTCTACAAAGAGCGATCTCCTGCGCCGAGCGACGCCCAAGCCTTGTTCAAGTCTCCCACTCCCTTGGCGATTCGCCTTCGACTGCCCACCAAGCCCGACTACCGCTGCAACTGCAAAGCTTGCGACGCCGAGATGGCGACCAGGACGACGGGCGGCAATGCCGCTTTCCACAACTTCCACAACGAGTGAGCGAGCCATCACATGACCGGGACGAGGAAACGCGACGACCCATACTGATGCCCGCTCTAGTTACGCCCACATCGCCGACCCCAATGAGCGCCGCCGTCTGGCCCTCGCCGAGATCGACAAGGCGCCCTTCGGCTGGTACCATGTCCGCGCCATCGTCGTGGCCGGAATTGGCTTTTTCACCGACGCCTACGACATCTTCGCCATCGGCATGGTCACCACCATGCTAGGCGTCGTGTTCTGGCAGGACAACGTGAAGAAGCCCGGCGTCATCCCCACGTCTTCGGATACCGCGATCAAGGCCGCGACATCGGGCGGTACCGTGAGTCGCCCCCAAATGCGCGGAACTGTGGGCGGGACGCTGATGCATACTCGCAGGTCATCGGACAACTCGGCTTCGGCGCTTTGGCCGACATTGTCGGTCGCAAGAAGATGTACGGCCTCGAGCTGATCCTGATCATCTTCGCCACTCTCGCTCAATCGCTCTGCGCCGACTCTCCCGGTGTCTCCATTGTCGGCGTGATTGTCTTCTGGCGTGTGCTCATGGGCATCGGCATTGGTGGTGGTGCGTTGAAGATGGTGAATGGACGACAGTAGACAGCAACTGACTGGGACCTCCAGACTACCCCTTGTCGAGTATCATCACCTCCGAGTTCGCCACAACCAAGTGGCGAGGAGCCATGATGGGTTCCGTCTTCGCTATGCAGGGCATGGGCCAGTTCGGTGCCGGCATCATTGCCCTGATCGTCACAGCCGGGTTCAAGGAGTCGCTCCTGACTGCCGCCACCGTCGGCGAGTGCAGCGGTGTCTGCGGGCTGGCCGTCGACAAGATGTGGCGGGTCATCATCGGCTTCGGTGCCGTCCCCGGCTGCATCGCCCTCTACTACCGCCTCACGATCCCCGAGACGCCCCGCTACACCTTCGACGTCTCCCGCGACGTCGTCAAGGGCGGATCCGACGTCAAGGCCTACCTCGCCAGCGCGCCCGAGGGCATCCCGGACGAGGTCGCCCGCGTGCAGGGCATGCGCGACTCGGCGCCCCAGCTCGAGATCCCCAAGGCGTCGTGGAAGGACTTCTGCGGCCACTACCGCCAGTGGAAGTACGGCAAGGTCCTGCTCGGCACGGCCGGCTCGTGGTTCTTCCTCGACGTCGCCTTCTACGGCGTCGGGCTCAACAACTCGACCATCCTGCAGACCATCGGCTACGGCAAGGGCAAGACCGTCTACGAGACCTTCTGGAACATCGCCGTCGGCAACATCATCCTCGTCTGCGCCGGCGCCATCCCGGGCTACTGGGTCACCGTCGCCACCGTCGACACCGTCGGTCGCAAGCCCATCCAGCTCGGCGGCTTCATCATCCTCACCGTCATCTTCTGTATCATGGGCTTCGGGTACCACAAGATCGGCGAGCACGGCCTGCTGGCCTGCTACGTCCTCGCCGAGTTCTTCTTCAACTTCGGGCCCAACACCACCACCTTCATCGTCCCCGGCGAGTGCTTCCCGACCCGCTACCGCTCCACCTCGCACGGCATCTCCGCCGCCAGCGGCAAAATCGGGTCCATCATCGCGCAGGTGTGCATCGGCACGCTGCGCACGCGCGGCGCGACCAAGACCAACCCCAACCCCTGGCTCAACCACGTGCTGCAGATCTACGCCCTCTTCATGTTCTGCGGCATCTTCTCCACGCTCCTCATCCCGGAGACCAAGCGCCTGACGCTCGAGCAGCTCGCGGGCGAGGTGCCGGGCACGCCGCAGTACGACCCGCACTTGGCGGGGATGTCGAATATGGCGCGCAGCGACTCGGATCCCTCGCGGGAGGAGGCGTATGACAATGAGAAGGCGGTGTAGACTGTTGTGAAGTGCCGATCGGACGTGTTGATATGCATCTTCATTCGCTTTGGCTGTCAGCGGGCGTAGTGTTAGTCGACTAGAGCATTGTCACTGATAATTTTTGCCACTCACGCTGAAGCCCATCACCTCGGCGTCTGCGGCCGTCCTGGACTGCCGCTCGAGAGGATTTCCCCAGAACGCATCTCGCGCATCCGCCAGGCTCGCTTCGTCCACCGTATTCATAGATGGTAGGATGCCACGTTTGTCCTACACATACACATATACAAACAAGCATACAGGCTCTGTACGCGGCTCGGCCCAGAACCTGCATCTCACCACTGCACTCCGCCCAAGCCATCCCCTGTGGATCGGCTGCCCAGCGACTGCAGACACTCGACCGCGCTGCAAGCAGGCTCGCTCACGCACACGCTCACGCGTAGTACCGCGGCCCCTCGAAGACGTGGTACGCATGGCCCCTGACTCCCTCGCCTTGGAACAAGGCCGGGAAGCGCATGTCCTGCGGCACCTGGTCCTCACTCACCAGCTCGTTGCCGCCGGCTGGCTGCCCTACGACGAACTTGCCGATCTAGCACATCGTGGAATCAGCACAGCACACATCACCACGGAAGCGAAGCAAGCCAGCTTGCTGCGAAGCACTCGAAAAGATGATGGGGTGGGAAGGGGAGAGACCGTACCTGCAGCTCCGTGTCCGTGACTGTCCCCCGACTGACTCTCGCGTACCCGCTCCGTCTCAGGCCCTTGTAGAGGATGTACTCGCACCAGCGGTCCCAATCGCTCGGCTCGATGTCGCTCATGCCGCTGCGCTCCGAGACCCACGTGTGATAATTCCCCTCCCCGGGCGTCATGACCAAATAACTCAGCAGGATCGCCGGACGATCCGAGCGGCCCATGAGCTCGGTCATGTACGCCGTCTGCAGGCGCCGGTCCTCCGGATCCTCCTCCTGCCCGGAGTGGAAGACGTAGACGTCGACCAGCTCGCCGTAGGCGTCGATGACGGCGTGGATGGCGGGCGCCAGCTCGCCGACGGGGCTGGGCAGCAGGTGGTGCGTGCTGTTCACGATGGGAAACTTGCTCAGCAGCGTGCAGCCCCAGGTGTGCTTGTCCGGGCCCGGGCCCTGGTCGACCCACATCCCGAGGCGCTCGGCGAGGAGCTGCGACGGGTCGCGGTTGCCCATGATGATGCGCTGATTGTCGCTCTCCAGCAGGCCGATGAGGTCGAGCTCGGATTCGCGGATGAGAAATTCCTGGCGGCGTTCGGAGGAGTACATGTCGTTGTCGATGCTGAAGTGGATGGTCCAGATGCCGGCGGTGATGACTTTGCTGTCGGGGTGGTAGGGTTGGTAGTTGTAGGCTGGGAAGCGCAGGTACGCAATCGCTGCCGTGAGGAGGTTGAGGCCGAGTAGGATGTAGATGTAGCATCCCCTGGTCCGTTTCGCTGCCGGGTTCGCCGCTGGGTAGAACGTTCGTCCCTCTGCCGACGTCACACCGACTGGTCCACCTTCGCCGGTGCCATTCTGGACGGCGGAGAAAACACCACAGCCTAGGAGTAGCATCGTGACCATCATCACCCAGTCCGTCCGTTCCCGGACGATTGGCCCGCCGGGCACGAAAGCATACGCGAACGTCCAGATGTGGAACAGGAGCATGAAGTTGTGGACCGTGAAGGCAACGCCGAACGTCCGGCCTGGCGGGAACTTGATTGCGTTCCCAATCAATACCGGCGCGACAGCCATCAAGTACGCCGTCAGCGCCAAGCCGCCGTAGAACCCAGTCCAGTCTTCGCAGTATGTCAGCACCATTGCGCCGATCGTGCCGACCGCCAATGCGGCCCAGCTGCGCGCCAATCGCGGGTAGAAGAGCCCAGATGCTAGGCCCAAACTCATGGTGGCGAGTACCCAGGCGCCGTGCGGCACGGCGAGGGGTCCAGTGACAGGGTAGCCGGTCCAGGTCCATAGGATCATGGTACTGGAGTCCGAGAGTAAAGTCTGCAGGGCGAAGACCAGCGCGCCGAATCCCATGGCCGCAAGTACTGAACTGCCTTTGGTGGGCTGAGTGTGCTTTGGAGAGGTTGTGGCCGCCATGGCCGGCTTCCGCAGGTACATCCGCGCCATGGCTAACAGGAAGAGAACAATGCCGGTCTTATTCCAGCCCCCAGTCTCGGAGTTCATCACCGGCCACATGGGGTTGTTCGATCCATTGGCGAACTTGGCGATGCTGCTGACGATGAGACCAATCGTCCATGCATTGATCCTCGCTTCCAGCTTAGGTGCATCGTTCTTATCACGCACCCATGTCCCAACCAGCCCGAGGCAGCCGGTCCAAACGCCTACGCCGACCATCAGCAACCTCCCCTCCGGACCCTTCACAGTGTAGGCCAACAGGGCCGCGAGGCCCATGAGGAGGTACGATCCGGGCATAGCGGAAACGATGTGGCGCCTGAACGGTGCAATGCCGAGCAGAGCGGGGGAGAGACTCGTCAAGATGGCGACTTCCCACCCGGAGAGGCCCATGTGCCAGAGAGGGAAGTACCAGACAGTCAGGCCGAGAGAGGTGAAGACTGTCCAGAAGGTGAAGCCAATGTAAACGTCCGCCACTGCATCCAGCATCTCATCAGTGCTGAAGCGGGCATCAAGAACCTGCGCAACAGGCTTGTCTTTATTGTCTTCCACGATCTTGTCAGACACACTTTTCTGATCACTACAAGAGAACGAAGGCCTTAATCAGCGTCAATCTCGGGGGGTTGGATGAGCGTGACTGTCGGCGTACCGCAACTACTTCGGAAGCCTTTTCACGTACCCTCTACTCATGCCCCCAACATCCCTCACAACGATCTCGAAGGTGCGGAAGTCTAGGGCGGTGACGGCGTCAAACCCGACGTCTAGCAGGACGAGAGACCATTCGAAAAAGGCGTAGGTCGTGTATGCTACCAGATCATCAGCAAATGTACGCTCTTGCGTCCGTAATTTAACGCTGGAAAATCGGCCGGATATCTTACCACCAGGCACGTGATGCACTTTGTGCTGGATGAAGAAGTATAGCGACGGTACCAAAGCCCCAAAGAAGGCTCCAGAAAGGTATTTCCGGTACTTGATCGACCTCGGATTAGGCGGGCTGAGGGCCACACAGCCCAGCGTCCAGGGTATCGTCGTCACCAGGTATGAGACCATGAGAATGTCATGCGCGTTGTGGTCGTCAGTGCTGGTCACGTACGTCCACCCGCCACACGTCAGCGTCCTGAGGACGCCCACGCCCGCCACCCACTTCGCTCCGGATTGCCCGGGTCGATTGGTCAGGCAGTAGAAGAGGAAGACCAAGATGAATCGCGGACCGGAAGTGATGGCGATGAAGACCTGGAAGACGGCGCGTTCCGGGTAGCGGTCCCCGATGGTGGACGAGACGGAGGGGAACCATTCGATGGGGTACCCGAAGTACTCGTTCTGCACGATCTTGGTGTAGTGCAGGCTGAGGCCACAGATGAGGGCGCCGAGGAAGGCGCTGTAGGCGGCGATGGTGTGAGCGTGGGTGATCCATGGGCCAGGGATCTGGCATCGTCAGTGATGAATAGGGGCTAATGGAGAGGGGGGATGTACGATGGCTACGTTATCGCCGTCGCGATGCTTGGGCGCCATTGTGCGCACGGTAAGGGAGCGGTATTGGAATGGAAGAGAGGAGGAGAAGACGGGCACCGGTAGAGAGAGATTTGTGACCAGATTACTGAGCTCAAACGGCTGAAGACGCGACTCGCGATCCCTGAACGCGCCGAGGTTGCTAGAGGCCCGGAGCCGCGCCTTCCCCGTCTTCCGCTCCCGCTCCCGCCGAGCCCCACTGCCCAGATATCGAAGTCTCGAGTAGAATCACTCAGTTTTCAATACATCAACATCTCCGCAAAGATGGCTGCGGCAGACAAAGCCCGCTTCCACCTCGAGCAGCACGCCGCGACCCTCAACGCCTGGTCGCGCGCCCGACTCTTCACGACGACGGAGATCCACGCCATCACCGCGAAACGCAGCTCCTTCGAACATACTCTGGCTGCACGCGGCAGCAAACCCACCGACTATGCCCGCTACGCCGAGTACGAGATCAATCTGCACACGCTGTTGCATAAGCGATGCGCTCGGCTAGGTGTGAAGCGAGGCCGAGGCACAGGCAAGGGCAAGGGTGAGGGAGGTGTCGGCGAGGCACAGCGGGCCGTCTTCTACATCCTAGATCGAGGGACGAGAAAGTTTCCAGGGGACCTCGGATTGTGGGTGCAGTACATCCGATTCTGCCAGAAGGAGCAAGCCGGCAGGAAGCTGGCGAAGGTGTTCACTAGCGCTCTGAGGTTGCGACCGACGGAGTATGGACTGTGGGTGCTGGCAGCGAAGTGGTATGCGGAACAGCAGGGAGACATGCGGACAGCGAGGGGCTACATGCAGCGAGGACTAAGGTTCTGCAAGGAGCAGAGGGAGTTGTGGTTGGAGTATGCGAAGCTAGAGATGGTGTATCTTGCGAAGATCGCGGCAAGGAGGAAGATACTTGGTGTTGACGAGGCGAGGAAGGAGATCGTGACGGAGGAGGAGGATGAGAACATGATCACGCTACCCACCATCACAGCCGCGGAGATCGATCCAGACAGCGAGAAGCAAGACCTCGACGCCCCTACTCTCGAACGCATAGCAAATGCTCCGGCCTTTACAGGCGCAATCCCCATGGCCATATTCGACGCAGCGATGACCCAATTTCATGGCAGCTCCGACGTGGCCGGGTCCTTCTTCGCTCTCGTCGCGACTTTCGAGACCGTCCCTACCGCAGCGAAGGTTCTGCAGCACATCGCCGACCATCTACGTTCCATCGCCCCCGACTCAGTCGAGGCCCTGCTCTGCGAGGCGCGGCTGCATCTCTTCGGCGTCGAGACAACTGGACCAGCATTTCCCGCGGCGCTGGGAAAGGCATTGTCCAAGTTCCAGCAAGGCTTGGCGGCGGGAGAAGCAAGGCAGAACAGTGCTTTGGCAGGAAAGGCCGTGCTATTGTTACTACCTTATCTGGCTCCCGCGGATGACATGGACGAGGACGTCGTGAGCGTGCTGGTCGCGAGTGTGAACCGGTACCTGCGCTTCGCGAGTCCCGGGGCGAAGGATGAAATGGTCGTGCCACTACTACGAGAGGCTGCAAATTCTGGCGGACCGCTGAGTCTGGAGCAGCTCGTTACGGCGACTCAGGAACAGGGGTGAGCAAGACAGTGTCGCGCAGTCAGCATGCTGTTCGAGAAGGCACGTGACCAGAACGCTAGCGTCATGCGCCACGGCATCCTGATCCTTTGCTGCCTGCTCGGGCCATGTTTTCGTCAACATTCAACACGTTTCGCCATTTAGGTCTCAACTTGATCTTCACGCTTGTAACCCTCGACAAAAAGGCGCAAGACAATACAGACCGCCTTTGCGTGGAGATCCAGGTACTGAACGCGAATGGGATGACTGCCAGAATTCCCCCATTCTCGCCGACCCAACGCGGCAGATGGTTCCGTGCACGCGGCCCCACGCCACTCGAATCGCCGGATGCTCTTGCCGCTGTTGGTGCGAGCGAGGGCGAGCAATGGAGCATGGTGTCGCTGCCTGCGAATCTCGCGCGGCAGAAGTCCCGCATAATGCACACGGAGCTGTCCTCGGACACGGAAAGGACGTCTGGGGAGATCTCTGGCTTAGACGATCCGGACCCAGATCCCAAGAGACCATGTCCACTCCTCGAGCTGCCCGAAGAGCTGATCCTCCGGATCTTGCGGTTCATCGTGCCCTCTGCCGGAACGTTCCACGTTGTCTCACCCTCCGCCAAGGTCGCAGCGGGAAGTGGGATGAGGATCACAGTCATCAATCACCTGGCACCGCATCTGGAACCCAAGTCTGATTCCGCCGCAGACGAGCCGAAGGCCTCGGTCCCTGTCTGCCCCAAGAGAACTGCACTGGCGCGCACATCTCGCCGGATGCACAGTCTGCACAACTCGATACTTTACGGTGAGAACCAATTTCACTTCACGCTGCGTGCCACCGCTCCAAAGGAACGCGGTGTCTGGCCCCCAATGATCGCTCTACCGCCGGAGAGCGCGGGGCTGGGGTTGTCGGTCTGGTCCCAGCGGTACGAGCTCGAAGGCACCCCCGACGTAGAAGTGGCCTGTTGGCCATTGACTTGCGGGACTGCGCCGTTTGTGCGGGATCTCTCGCTGCTGGTGCTCACCCGGGAGGACCTGAAGGACTCGGTGGAGGTGCTGCGGAAGAGCATTGAAGGTGTGCTGGAGCCGTTCAGGATGGCGCGGGATACGCTGCGGAGGATGAGTGTTACGGTTGTGCCGCACGAGGCGGTGAGTGTGGTGGGACGGGAGTGGCTGCTTTGCTGTGTTGGCTCCGGCGGGAGAGTGACGCTGGATACGTGGGTCAGAGATCAGTATGGCGAGAAGTCCGGTAATGTTGGTGAGCTGTGGGAGCCAGTCAGGCGGCTCCGGGGTCTCTCGGATGTAAGATTGAGTGGCTTGATCGTAGATGAGGATGCGAAGGCGGTGATCAGAGAAATGACCGGATCGCAGCAGCGCGGTGAAGTTGTAGACGTCGTCTAAAGCCTACGGGCTGCAATGACCACTCCCACAAGGCT
Organism: Teratosphaeriaceae sp. CCFEE 6253; assembly: GCA_033119285.1. NCBI lineage: Eukaryota > Fungi > Ascomycota > Dothideomycetes > Mycosphaerellales > Teratosphaeriaceae > Teratosphaeriaceae sp. CCFEE 6253. The sequence continues at coordinate 6,456 of JAWDJV010000230.1, read as the reverse complement.
CCTCATTGTCGTTGGCTCTGTAGCCAATGTCCGCGGCGCCGATTGGGGCAGCTCCACACCATGGCGATGGAGATGGCAGACGACGATGGATGCTGTCACTTGCACATTCACTCCAGACGCGCACTACATAACGTGTACTTCCAGATCGTGGCTGGTCGTGAGGAACCTCGGCCTCCCAAAGGTGTGGATCGCGCAGGGCAACGGAAGCGGAGGCGGGACGATGCAGCTAAACTCTGTTAGGCGGAGTCGACTCAAGTGCCGGGAGACGACTCGAGACTGACCGCATACACACCCGGATCGCGTGCACGAAACACTCGCCACTATCGTACTGCAGCGTGTTCCGGCCTGCGAGTCCAGGGTCGCGTGAACGACCACGTCCTGGCGCATTCAGGCACTCACACGCACTTGCTTGCGAGCATCGCCGCATACCCTGCGATCACTAATGATACCACGGTCTGTCGTTGCGCATTGAGAGACACGACGCACATAGGCCAACCCGGAGCCGATGGACACATGCAGCGCGCCGTTGTGAGTCGGACAGGGTCATCTTGCCGCCTGAGCGCGCCGCAGCCAGTGACAGCATCGCCCCCCAGGCTCTCATCACGAAGGAGCACAACGATACGGGAGCGGCGCGGGCGCGGGGCAGCAGTGGACAGGCGGCTTGCCAGGTAAGCCTCCGCCAAGAATGAATGGCTACAACTACAATGGCGGCTACGATCCAGCCGCCATGGGCCAGGCCGAGCAGTATGCCGAGCCGGACACGATGATGATGGGCCAAGGAGGTGCTGGGCATGGACTGGTCGGCGGACAATCGCTGGACGATATTATGATCCACAATGCCTCTGCGATCAGGAGGCAGAGCATGCCGCAGCAATACGGCGGTGGTGATCAGGCACAAGCGCCGCAGCATGATATGAGGAGAGTGTCGATGATGGACTACAGTGGAGCTCCGCCTGCTGGGACGATGAATCACTACGGCTACGATCAGAACGCGAGCTTGGACCAGAACGGCATGATGTCTGCGCCGTCGCCGGCTCACGCAGCACAGATCCATCCAAGGAGGAGAACCACCTGGGCGGAGAATCTTCCACATGGCACAGAGGGTACCTATGAGGCGGGCAGTATCTCCGCGTCCGGCGCAGGTCATGCCAGTCTCAGCCGGCAAGGGTCTGGTGACGACATGAATCTCACCACCAACTACGGGCATGCCCACCAAGGCTACAATCAGATGATGGCCAACAGCTCGTCATATGCCACACAGCCCGCACATACCCACCACGCTGTCGATATGGCCGTGAACGGCCCATATATCGATCCGAACATGGGCATACCCATGGACTATGGCGTGCAGCACCACCCCAACGGACCCTTGGGTGGAGACGCCATGAATGCGCACATGTACAGTCAGCCGCCGTTCAGCAATTCGGTATCGAGCTCGCCACTGCACCAGATCCAGCAGCACGGCCCACCCAGCATGCCCCGGCCTCCGATGCAGGACCCGGGTGGCAACAGCAGCATGGCGCAACAGTTCGGCAAGCGCACCTCTCAATCCGGCAGCAGCACAGCGCGGGTCCTGTCGAGAAGCCACAGCATGCACACCAACGACATGCCCAGTCCAGCGCCCTCTGGCACGCCGACGAGTCAGCCGGTCTCCAACGCGCAGGCGCCGCCGGTATCGCATGCGAACAATGGTTTTCCAGGCCAGCCGCAGCACCCCCAACCTGGGTCCGCTGAGGACCGCGGCATGGGTGGCAGCAAGAAACAGAAGTACGACGGCTTGAACGGGCCGTACCCGGTCGATCCTGCCAACTACAATCCCAACAATCAAGGCTTGCCGTGGGAGCCATCGGAAGGCGGCTGGCCGTCGACCATGGTGGGCAAGCCGCATATGCAGTCTTCGTATAAGAACGCATATTCATCAACCGGCTTCGACATGCTCGGCTTGCTAGTGTGTCCATGTGCTAATCCCTATCTCTCTGGCTTCTTGCTGACCACTCGTAGATGCGTGTCGCCTCGCGGCCAGATCCGGAGATCAACATCGGCTCCGTCGACCTCTCCTGCGCCTTCGTCGTCTGCGATGCCGAGAAGGACGACATCCCCATCGTCTACTGCTCCGACAACTTCGAGCGGCTGACGGGCTACACCAAGCACATGATCCTAGGCCGCAACTGCCGCTTCCTGCAGTCCCCCGACGGCAACGTCGAGCCGGGCATCCGGCGCAAGTACGTCGACGATGACTCGGTGCTGTACCTGAAGAACATGATCAACTTGCGCCGGGAGGCGCAGATCTCGCTCATCAATTACCGACGGGGGGGCCAGCCGTTCATGAACCTGCTGACGATGATCCCGATCACGTGGGAGACGGAGCAGGTCAAGTACTTCGTGGGGTTCCAGGTGGATTTGGTGGAGCAGCCAAATGCGGTTACGAACAAGAATCCTGGTATGTTCATCGCCTTACTGAGGCTCTCGATGGTCGGCCAACGCCAAGTGGACTTGCTGCGCCGTCGGACTGCGTGCACGAGACGGAACTGACAAGATGATGTACAGATGGCAGCTACCAGATCAACTACCAACGCGGCATCGCCATGCCGCGATACGTCTTGAACGCGCCGGAGTCGAACACCCAGAAGGCGGACCTGGGGCAGTCGGTACCGCGGGACGACGTCTCCTCCATCCTGACGACCATCGGCACCGGCGAATCGGAGTACGCGAAGCGCATGTGGGATAAGGTCCTGCTGGAGAACACGGACGACGTCGTGCACGTCCTGTCGCTGAAGGGGCTGTTCCAGTGGGTCTCGCCGTCCGCGCTGCGGGTGCTGGAGTACGAGCCCAGCGAGATCATCGGCACCGCGCTCAGCTCGGTGTGCCACCCCAGCGACATCGTGCCAGTGACGCGCGAGCTGAAGGACACGTCGAGCGGGGCGTCGGTCAATGTCGTGTTCCGGATCCGGAGGAAGAACAGCGGGTACATGTGGTTCGAGGGCCACGGCTCGCTGCACACGGAGCAAGGCAAGGGCCGGAAGTCGATCATCATGGTGGGCCGGGAACGGCCGGTCTATGCGCTGAACAAGTACGACATCGTCAATGCGGGCGGCATCGGGGAGAACGAGCTGTGGTCGAAGATGTCGACGTCGGGCATGTTCCTGTACGTGTCGTCGAACGTGCGGCAGCTGCTCGACCGGCAGCCGGAGGAGCTGGTCGGGGTCAGCATCCAGTCCCTGATGCGCTCGGACTCCAAGTCGGACTTTGGCCGGGTCCTGGAGCACGCGCGCACGGGCAAGAAGGCGTCGGTCAAGCACGAGATGATCAACCGGCGGGGCCAGGTCATGTCGGCGTACACCACGCTGTACCCCGGCGACGCGACGGAGGGGCTCAAGCCGACATTCATCGTGGCGCAGACGCGTCTGATCAAGAACGCAAGGCAGGGCCACCCCACGCGGCCCAGCATCTACCCCAAGACGGAGCGGCAATCGAACGAATCCATCCACACCGCGGTCTCGAGCGCGCAGCTCTCCACCTCCCACGGCGACGAGACGCCCAACTCGGCCGTCTCCGACACCCGGTTCCAGACCACCGACGGCTCGGCGGCGACGTACGGCGGGCACAATGGGCTGGTGATCGGGCACCAGGACGCCTCGCTCGCGTCGGAGGACAACCTCTTCGACGAGCTGAAGACGACCAAGTCCAGCTCCTGGCAGTACGAGATCCGGCAGCTGGAGAAGCGGAATCGCCTGCTGGCCGAGGAGGTGCAGGCTTTGATCGTGGCGAAGAAGAAGCGCAAGCGGCGGAAGAACGGGAGCAGTCTGACCAAGGACTGCGCGAATTGCCACACGAAGATCACCCCCGAGTGGCGCCGCGGGCCGAGCGGGCAGCGGGACCTGTGCAATAGCTGTGGGCTGCGGTGGGCGAAAGTGGTGAGTCTCGCCGACATCCGACTGGGGACGACTTACGATGTACTGACACGCCGGCAGAACGGCCGGGTCTCCCCCCGCGCCTCGTCCAGGCACTCCGGCGGCGCGGCATCGGAGAAGGGCTCGCGGACGTCCGCCTCGCCGCTGCACACGACCACCAATATTCAGCAAGTTGGCCTCAAGACCGAGTCGCCGGTGCAGGGCGCGCCATCGCAGCCGCCTCCACCCTCCAGTGCAATGATGCTGGGTGTGGATAGCAGAGAGTCGGCCAAGGCTGTCAAGCGGCCCGAGGGTCACGGGGCGAATATGCAGGGGGCCTCGGGCGTGCCGGACCGGATCGACGAGGGCAGCGAGCCCGATTGAACTGCCTGGAACGGATCGACTGACTACGGCATGGTGAGCATTTTTGGGCAACGACGGGGGAAGACCGGCGGACTGCTTCATGGAAGGCGGTGGGGAGCTGCTTGCATCGCGGCGCTGATACCCTTGGGAGCATGGCGCGGCTGCCTGGCTGGCGGGGACGACTGACATGAGTGCGCGCCGACGCACCGTCTGGCATCGCAGGGGTTGGGAAGGTAGATGGCTGGGCGATGGCATTTGCGTGCGATGCAGTAGTGGCGGAGCGGTCGCCTCTCGCATGACCGCTCTCTGGCCAACCTTATGATCTGCGCCGTTCATGGACGGCGATGAGAGTTTCCCAAAGAGAGTCACCCTGTTGATCTGCAATGTTCCCGTCGTCGAGAGTCAATCAGCCATTTCTGCGGGCTCGGGAGAAGCATGTCTGCCCAAATCGGCAGATTGCACTGCCGAGGCTGCTGGTCTGGTGAATGCAATCACCGGAGCCCTGTCAATAGGTAACCTTGCCTCCCACACACCGTCTCTCGGCGCCATTTCGCCTTCAATCCACCTGCTGTCTCACTCCAGCTCATCAATGTACGCACGTCGTCCACCACCTCGATGATGCCCAGCCAACACGTCGACCTCGGCTCCAAGCATATGAGAGGTTCATCGGATCGGCAGCGGGAGGCTATTCTCGGTGCTGCCCGATCGCTCCCCCTCTCATTGGACGTCCGCATCGTATAGCCTTTCTCCCGCCCCACGCCTTGCCTTCTGCGGCCAGGGCATCTGGGGTGCCGGACGCATCGCGCGCAGATCATCGAGCATGATCGGCGCCGTTGTCGACGGATGGGTCCGGACTGGCGACGGCAGTTCGCCGTCTCCTTACGCCCTCCCCAGGGCCTGGCTGCACTGGCAACGACATAAAGGTTTCCTAGTCCCCGTTGATCACACCCTGATGACAGCTGTCCGAGCGCCGCGATCCCACGACGACCACTTCGGACACTCCACCGAGATCACTTGCATAATCCCCGTCTGATCGCCAGCAGGCATCATCTCTGCCGACGACCGAGTCCGTGCGACCCTCGAACACTCTCGTGCGACGACACGAACCAGGCGCGCGCTGCCCACGGCCTGCGGCTGCCGCGTGCGGACCCATCCTCCTCACCCCAGTGCCCCCGAGACGGCGCCACACCTCCGTATGGTGTTGAAGGGCGACCACTAAGCATGGACGAGGCCCACCGGATCTCCATCACCATCTGCGGCGATGGGGGATGTGGCAAGTCCTCCATCACGTTGCGCCTGGTGCGCAGCCAGTGGACCCACGAGTAGGTCACCCCCCCCCCCCCACCTTGGCTGGCTGGCTGGCGTCGCTCACGCGCGCAGATACGACCCGACCATCGAGGACTCCTACTCCGTCACGCGCACCATCGACGGCGTGACCTACTCGCTCTCGCTGACCGACACGGCGGGCCAGGAGGAGTACCGCGGGCTGTGGTCCGCGTCGAACCTGGGCGCGGCCGCCTTCCTGCTCGTCTACGACATCACGCAGGCCGACTCGCTGCGCGCGCTCGAGTACTTCCACGAGCTGATCGAGATGGAGCGCGAGACGCGCGCCGAGGCGGACCGCGTGCTGCCCGTCTGCATCGTGGCGGGGAACAAATGCGATCTGCAGGGCGTGCGGCAAATCTCGGCGCGGGACGGGCTGGAGTGGGCGCGCAGCCGGGGGTACGGGTTCATGGAGACGAGCGCGCGGGATATGGTGAATATCGAGGAGACGTTTGCAAGTCAGTGCCACTGCGCACGTGTGTGTGGAGGGGGGTGTGTGTGTTTGGGGCTTGGAGCTAACGGTGCGTGATTGCAGATCTGGTGAAGCGGGTCCGGGATATGCGCCGCGACTACGCGCAGGGTGTCAAGCCCGCGCTGCCCACGGCGACGTCGCGGACACTGCCATTGGAGCCCCTCCCAGCAACGAACGAGAAGGCAATCCCGCCGGGGCCGGGGACCTACTCGCAGAGTCGCCCACCGGATCGGCCTGGGAAGACGAGCTTCTGGTCCAGCCTGAAGTGCTGGTGACGAGCCCACACAACTGCGACAGCTTATCCGCGGAGATGTTAGATCTTGTGGGGAGGTATGTGTGCCCATCTGTAGTGGATTTGCTCGTTCAAGCGGGCTGCATCTCGATGCTGGTATGGGCGGTGGTGTCAAA
>JAWDJV010000229.1:0-26650 GCA_033119285.1 Teratosphaeriaceae sp. CCFEE 6253 | reverse complement strand
CCGGGCGGCAATCAAGCGGTCCTGCTTCTTGTCATGCAGCACCCACGAGAACATGCCATCCAAGTGCTTCGGCGCATTGATGCCATACTCTTGGTAGAGTGGGATGATGACCTCGCAGTCGCTGTGTGTCTTGAATGGGTACGACTTGTGCAGCCTCTTGCGCAGGATCTTGTGGTTGTAGATCTCGCCGTTGACCGCCAGTGCTATGTTTCCATCCTCGCTCAGGATGGGTTGCGCGCCGGTGTCTACACCGACGATGGACAGGCGCTCGTGCACCAGGATAGTGTTGTTGGCTGTGTGGTTGCCACTCCAGTCGGGTCCGCGATGCTTGACTTGCTTGCCCATGCGGATCGCCGTCTGGCGAAACGCTTTCACGTCCGGGTGGCTGCTCGCGTGGTCAGCACGCGCAGGACTGCATGATCTCGGGATGGCATATCCTCACCAATGACTGCAGAAGATGCCGCACATGACTGCTGCTGTCCGGGGTTTGAGGAGGGGGTTCGCAATCAGGAGGAATGGAGGACGTACACGAGCACGAGTCTGAGTCACCTCGTCCGCTCATATATTTATTATCCGCGCCTTGATGCCCGGGTGGAACGGTCTGCCTTATCGCTATCGGTGAGGGAAGGGACGGCCCGCCGGCTTGACAGCCCCACCCCTGCCGATCGCCCTGCGATTCATGTTGTTTACTCGGGCATTCCAGAAAACTGAACCAATCGACGCTCCATCAACAGGTTTCAGCTCCCGCAGGGTCACGACCGCGCCCATAAACTTGGTCTCGCATCGATAGGAAGCAGTCCTGGGCTTGAAATACCGCATATTCACACGCCAATACCTCTGATTCAGCAGCGTTCGCCTCATCAACTTTGCGGCGGCCTATCTGCCTTAATTGCTTGACTCCCGCCTAATACACAACCAGTAGCCCGGCATGCGACATCCTCATCGACGAGGCGTACAATGCCGATAGTATAGGCAGCACGTGCTCATCATGCGTACAGCCTTGGCTGCTGCGGCGAACCGTCGAGCTACACGCAATCGCGCCCGGAGCACCTCACTCTCCACCGTTCCGCCAGCAGATACGTCCAACGACTACCTGCCCCAGCTCGCGGCCATAGCAGCATCTATCCTCTACAAGTCGCCGCTGCCGTCGAAAGACGGTCGGCCGATCTACATCCTCAACGCGGCAGCGTTCCCTGATGCCTGGGAGGTGGACTACGACAGCCTACTCTCCTACGTCTTGGCAAGGCTACCAGGTGAGGATGAGTTGCTCTCCGGGACGGAGTATGAGATCGTCTTCTTCGCGGGAGGTCAGCCAGAGGGAGCGACGACGGAGAAGAAACAGGGTCCCGGCATGGGCTGGTATCTGCAGGCGTACCACGTGCTCAGCAGAGCGACACGGAAGAGGCTGCAGCGAATGTACATTGTACATCCGCGGACATGGGTCAGGGTGTTGATCGGCGTCTTTGGCACCGTCGTCTCGCCCAAGTTCAAGAGGAAGATTGTACACGTAAGCACTCTCAGTCAGCTGGCACTACAGATACCGATCGAGAAGCTGTTGATACCGCCTTCAACGTATCTGGTGGACCGCAAGTACTCGACGGATATTGACGTGCCATACGCGACTGGCAAGCGGGCCTTTGCAGCACGACATCCGTTGCCAAAGAATATCAGTAGTGGTAAGACCAGACTGCCGCGAATGCTGCGAGAGACCACGAGCTTCATAATGCTGCCTCGGAACATCGAGAGCGAGGGACTGTTCCGGATACCGCCCCACAGCACTTTAGCAGGCGTGCTGAAGGAGGCCTACGATCGCGGTCAACAGTTCATCGTGTGGAAGGAGAAGACCACCACGGTCGTACAGCCCGGCATCGAACATTCTCTTGTAGATGAGGTGCGTCTGGAAGATGCATATGGCGTGCACCTGGCTGCGTCGTTGGTCAAGATGTGGTACCGAGAGCTTCGCGACCCCATCATTCCCGAGTCGAGCTACGCGGAGCTGCGAAAGAAGTACAGCGGCGCGGAGTTTGAGGTGGCGCCGGAAGACCTTGTGGACCTCATCTTGCCTGCATCACCTACTTCGCCACTGACCTCGACCAGCCGGGGGATTCTGACAAGGCATCTACTTCCACTGCTTTCGGCAGTAGCAGCACACGAGGCGCAGAACAGGATGAACGCCGAAAACCTGGCAATCCTCTTCTCCATGTGTCTAGTTTGCGGGTCGAACCAGATGGATGATGCCATGATGGCTAATGTCGTCAAGAAGATCCTGCAGGCGGCAATCACTATGTGGCCTCAATTGCGAGAGGGGCTAGGCATCGCAGCGGGCGCTTTCGAAGCTGACTTACGGCCACCTCAAGAGTCGAGCGATTACGAGGACCCAGCACAAGACGAGAAGCATTTAAGAATGTCGGAAGATGATGCCATAGAGACAAGAGAGGGCCATAGGATAGCCATGGCCGATCTAGATGGTGCAGCGGAGGGGTCCAAGCGGGCACCCAATCTACCTCCACGGCCGTTGCGGTCGCGAGCGGCCTCAGCAGCGAAGCAGCTACTCCCAAGCCTGGATATCACGAGTCCAGTCAAGCGGAAGCAGGCTCCAGCCTCGGCAACCGAGTCTGCTCCCGCAGCCATGGACCCGCTGCGCTACTCCACGGTCTTTGATGCGGATGGTCGTAGCCTGGATGTCGCCGACTCTTCGGCAAGCTACGCGCCCGCCGATGGGTTTGCGCCAGCTCGGACGGGCGGGTCGTACTACGGTGACGAGAAGAAGCAGGGGATGCCTTTGTATGCCCAGCCAGCAGACCCACATCCGGCGTTGAACATCCCGAAACGAAAGGCGCTGTCCACCGAGCAGACCGTGGATCCCTCTCCTGCGACCGACCCGCAACCGATGTCGACTACGACCGCTAGAAGCGCGTCCGAGAGCTCAACGCTCGCCAGGATGGCAGCGCTGAAAGCTGCTTCGGGGCTCGCGCAACGCATCACTCCCTCCGCGAAGAGTGATGGTGGTGATCGTGACGCTATGGTCCAGTCGCCGGACAGCATGCAATCCGATGGCGACTTCAGCTTCCGCAAGCCCTCCTGGCCAGCGTCCGCGGCCCGACAAGCGTCTACTCTCTCGCAGAGCTCATCGGCAATACCTCCAGTCCCGGGGCGGCAGCCGCAGAACGTCCCGATGGCCCTCGCACCCGCGCTCAACAACGCCATGGGCTTGACCGCACCCGTTGCGCCCCGGCCCCGCGCACCCTCGCCGGGCTTACTGAAGCGCTTGGAGAACATGGAGTTGGCCACCGCGACTCCCACCGCACACGAGGAGCGGCCAACTCGAAGGATGAACATGAAGAAAGCCAGCGTGGACGATCTGCGGCGGTTGTACGAAGAGCGGCTGAGCACCGCCGAGGCGTTGAAGAAGGCCGACTACGTGCGTCGGGGCTCGGGCAGTGTGGTGGCGAGCCAGACGTCTTCGTATAGCAGCTATTAGTGATGCGACATTGTCGGGCGCTTTGGGCATGGTATGGGTGGGTCAGGAAAGGGTGCTTTGGGTCTGTATGTGGATGGCGTGGGGAAAGGATACCCTATTTGTCCTTGGATACGAATAATGGAGATGAAGTTACGCATGAAGGGACCAACGCGTCTGGACCCCGACATGTCTCGTGACTGACTGCCTATGTCACCCAGCCGGCCCGGCAGAGTATGCGGGCAACATTCTCCCCAGCCAGGAGCCCAGACCTTGACGTTCGACTTCGCTCAAGTCCACGAACATCGCGCCCAACGTGTCAGGCCAGGACTCGACCTCGTGGACGTTCCGGCCAATACTTCTCCGGCTGAGCTCCAACTCCTCTGCGCCAGTAGCACGGCGACGCAGGTGGCCTCCGGACAGCGCGCCGTTGCGGACTGTAATTTCGAAGTCTGCTACGGCCGACGGATCCGCGCTTGTTGAGATCGTAAATTGAGGCGTTTGGAGGAAGGTCCAATCCTGAGACTGCTCAGGCTAGTCAGTATAGCTAGACGAGCACAGTATCAGGTACATTGTACATGCCTGAAGCTCATTGTAGCCCTTCCGCACTGGCTCGTGATCAAGCCAGTCTTCTCCAACTACCACATCTTGGAAGCGCTCCACAGTACCGTACATAGCGGCAAAGGATCGCCGGACTGAGCCGATGAAGTCGTCGTTGGAGAGCACAATGTTACCCACGGGCGAGCTGACACTCTCGACACCGCGGGCAGACATGTGAGGTCTTGCGGGTGAATGCAGGTAGTCGGGTATCACGTTCAGGTTCGGGCTCGACAGCAGAGCGGTGCCGTGGTGTAAGGCTCGCTGTCTCGTAAGCTTATACGCGGAGCCGGATACCTTGAGTGGTCTCAGCTGCGCACCGCCTTTGAACTGGGTGTAAGGCGTGGTGTGAGTGTCGCCAGCGATATCCATGGCTGTCGCTGGTTGGCCCTGGTCAAGTACTATGTCGTGGCGTTCGTTCACCCGCGAACGATCAACACCGCAGCTCCGCAACGCTCGAACAACCATCTCCGCATGCTTGTCGCGGGTGAACTCCTGGGGAGGACATATGACTGTCCAATTGACATTGCCTTCATCGTGGAAGACTGTGCCGCCGCCACTCCGCCGCCGAACAAGATCGACTGCTCCTAGGCCTGGTGGCTCAATCTCCCGCCGTCCTGATTGTCCAGCATCCAGTAAAGCCAAATTGACCTCGAGCCACGGGTTTTGATTGCGGCCGATGATGATACTGGGCCTGTTAACGTACAGAAATAGTATTGTCGAGTCGGGGGCGGACTTCTGCAGCAAGTAATGCTCGATGGTGAGGTTCAGGAACGGGTCACGGGACGTCGAGATGTAGGACTGCACTGGATCCGCCAAGCGGTCCAGTGTCGAGTTTGATATCCATCTCGCCGTGCTGAGTTGTCTGCAAGTCCGCGCTCGTCGGTATGCGCGGTTCCAGGTGATCATCGAGCCATCGTGCTGGAGTCCTGATTGGCTTCGCAAGCTTCGCTCTTAGGGGCGGCGGTTGTGAGAGGTGCACAACACTGGAACCAACAGAGCGTGGCGATGTGTGTAAAGACAGGAGGCTTGTGCTGGCGCTCAACACACGCAATGATTGCAATACTCTTTCTTACATGTATACATGTACGATGGAGTTGTCCATCCTGCGTTGGGGTTCATGTTCGGCACTCCATCGCCACGTGATGCACGGCTCGGCAGGGGCAGCCCGAACCGAGACACTTGGCAGCGCTAGAGCGCGATGGGCAGGTGCGTTGGTGACAGCTGCAGGTCCACGTCGTGCCTGCATGGAGGCTCGCGGCTCACTGTCACATTGGAGGCACGCGCGAACTTCACTCGACTCTTCACCACCGACAAAAATGCGCAGATGGCATCCGACGCTGTGCAGCAGTCCACCGCGCCCGCGATGACGTTGGCGGACCTGGTGGCGTACACCAAGAAGGAGCTCGACACTGATGCGGAGCGGCAGGCGAAGGTGTCGGCAGTGGGCGCGGCCGGCGACTTGCTGGGGCAGACGGGGGCGACGCTGGACTTGAGCCACAAGAACATACACGCGTTGCCCGTGGAGGTGATCGTGTTGATCAGAGACAAGGTGGAGCGGTAGGCGACTCGCAATGGCAGGTTGGGTAGTATGGCTACGGCCGCTGACGAGGGTGCAGGCTCGCGCTTTCTCACAATCCACAGATCGCGGTACCGACTCAGATCGTTCTATGCGATCGCTTACGGTACCTGAATATACGATGGAACCAGCTCAAGCAGTTCCCGGATGCAGTATGGACAAGGAAATGTATCGTCGGGTGAGGCTGCAAGTGAAGCTGACGGGTCATAGGTCCTTCAACTCTCATCCTTGGAGATTCTTGATCTCAGCAAGAACCGCATCGTCTCCATACCGGAAGGCATCAAAAGGATGACTTCGCTCAAGTTCTTGGCCGTCGCGCGCAATAAGATCACACGTCTCCCGCTTGCGCTGGGAGATATGCCGAGTCTAAGTAAGCTGAAGTTCGATGAGAATCCCATCGAGTTTCCGCCACCGGCAGCTCTCAAGTCCTCGACGAACTACATGAACGCTTCGATCGAGGCCGAGAGGGAGAAGGACATCTGCCAGCAGGTGAAGCGGTTCCTCAAGGCAACCTCGCTGAGAGAGCGACTGCGAAGCAACTCCGAGGAGGACTTCAGCGAGAGCAATGTCGAGACGCCTCGTCCGCCCAAGCGCACTGTAACGATGGGGCGCTTCCCAGTCCGGCCTAGCATCAGTGGCATCGAGAACTTGGACGATCTTCAGTCAAGATCACCGCACGATGCGCCACCGATACCGCAGAGATCACACGCACGCGATATATCGAGCAACGGCCCAGCGATAATGAGACGCCCGGGTATTGCGCCGCTCTTGATCAGTGGCAACGACATTGGCCGAAGTCGTAGTGAGACTTTGTTGTCATCGTCGAGCATCAAGTCAAGACGCCAGGGCTTAGTTCCGCCGAAGAAGTCTGTGCTGGGCATTGGAAACGCAAATGAGCTGCGTGGGCCAGCCTCTGCGCGCTCGAGCTCCTCGACCATCAGACCTGCACACTCTAGAGCCACGAGCTCAATTTCAACGATAAACGGCTTTCTGTCCGCAGGAAGTGGCGGCGAGACGTCCTCAGGCGCAGTGAGCCCTATCGATGGCACTGTCGGCCGCTACGGGGCCGTACGAAGGCTGTCGAGCCTACCGGAGAATCGTAATTCGGATGTGCAGACCAGCGATTTCGTGAAAGCTGCCAAGCGTCTGCTGTTCTCGTTATTCCAGCTTCGCAGTCCCATTGAAGAGGTAGCGAGGGCTCTGAAGGATGGCTCGCCGAAGCGGTCCATGCTGGAGAAGCAAGTGTTCGGCGCCAATACCCGCGTCGGCGAGCTCGATCGCTTACTGAGCCGCCTGGATGTCGGCTACGAGGAGAGCGCGACGAGCATCGACAGACCACTCGAGGCCATTGCAGTCGCATCACTGGCAGCGCTCAAGGGGTACACGTACGTGCTCAAGGAAATCAAGCAGCACACGCGGAGGGCTGTGGCTGTCACACAGGCCATCTACATCCGCTGTCTGATGTCGCAGGTCTACATGACCATGATCGAGACACGTAACATCTGCAGCTCCCTTGGCTTCAAGATCAAGCGTCTAGAGCCCAAGAACACGCCGCGAGTCTCCCATGCATGGAGCAGTCGTACAGTCACGCCCACGCAGCCGAAGCCGATCACCAGCCGCCGTATGCGTGGTGCGACAATACTCCGGAGCATGAGCAGTAATGGCGCCTTACGCACCATGCCGCCACCAGTGCCGCTCAACGGCAACACAAGCAGAACCAATACGATGACATCTCTCAGCTCTACGGGTGCTGCTACGCCCAGATCAGGCGACTCGTTCCCGCCGCTACCCACTAGCGCGTTACCACCACGCACGAACATGACGCGCAGCGACACCATGCGCAGTGCTCTCGACACAAGTGACAATGACGAGCTGTTTGACCAGATCTACCTGAAACTTCAGAATGCATGCGATCTCGCCCGCAAGTCACTACCCCAATGCCGCGCCGAATTCTCCGCTCGCAAGCACAACGCGGACAACACGGGGCAGACGCGTGCCGCATACCACTGGGCGCAAGCCATCAACAAGTGCGACACCGTAGTCGCGGCGAATAGTCTTCTGCACAACAGGCTCAAGGTGGTGAAGCTAAAGGATCCTGGCGTGCGCAACCAGAGGGACTTCTGGCAGCTATGCGACACGTTTGTTCAGGTCAGTATGTCGAGCGTTGAAGCGATTTGCGTTGCTGACATGTTAGGACTGCAGTGCTGGACCGACCTGGCCACAGAGATCAAGGAGGTCTCGAACCGCATCGACACGACATCTGTGCGGGCAGTGATGAAACCGGTGCAGAAGGCGGTGAAGGAGGTCAGTAAGACTATCTCCGAGTCACCGCTCTACCACCAGGCTCTGCGGCAAGCAAACGCTTCTTCGCACGGGGCGAGTCTGCCGACCAGCACCAATACGTCTTTCGCGCAGGCGCTCGGACAGAACAGTGGGCTACACTCGGGCTATGTGACGCCGGTACCCGCCACGCCGTTGGCGGCTGCACTTGGACCGGCTGTGCAGGCGACTTTTGCGAGCACGCCCAACACGACACTGCCGCCGCCGGAGTATTTTTACCAGCCGCCGGGTCTTGGGCCTGGATACGGGGGTCGCGCTGTGCATGAGCGCGTCGACACGATGATGCATCAGCAGAACGGGTACGGGCGGAGATGAGTGAGACGAGGTAAGCTCTAACTCTTTCTTTACTCTAATCACCTGGCGCACGCACGCCTTGGGTGTCGACGGTGAAGGTTGGAATGTGGATACAGGAAGACTGGGCGGTGGAGATCAGGGGTGGGAGCGTTGAGCTGGAATGAGTCATGGAGCTTGAGGCATGGAGCTGGATTCTGTGGATTCTGTGAATTTGGTGTTGTGAACTTCAGGCGGACGGAAGGACGAGCCTTCGACCAAGGGCGAGAGCGCGGCTACTCGAGGCGAACGATGATACCCTTGTACTATATGGCGGTGTGTATATATTCACGACAAGGAACGGCCGAGGGTTGGGAGGCACGAGTGGGCGCAAACGTGGCTGCTGCGGGTTGGGCGATGGGACGGTCGAACAAACACAATGGGAATCGCAGCCACTTCGAAGGGACGCCTATCGGATGGACAATCACAGAGGCTGAGCACACAAGTTCCGAGATCATGGCGATCAAGGCAGCTTGCATTGAGAAGCTAGCACAGCCGTAGCCATGCGTAACATGCCCTGTCTTGCTCTTGCCGTGCCGAGCACCAGCGTCGTACCACCACTGTCCGTGACGCGCGTCCATTGCGAGACGCTTAGTCGAAGAGACCGAAGCCCATGTCCTCGTCCGACTCCTCCTTCTCTGTACAGAGTGTCAGCCCAATTCATACCCATCAAAGTGGAGCACGGGCGCAACGTACCCTCCTCCTTCTTCTCCTCAGCCGGGGCCGCAGCCGCCTCACCACCCGCAGCCGGGGCAGCGCCGCCCGCGGCAGGCGCGGCAGCAGCAGCGGGCGCGGAGCCGGAGCCGGTGTTCAGCAGCATGTCCTTGACGTCCTTGCCCTCGAGCGCCTTGGCGAAGAGGGTGGTCCAGATGGGCTCGACATCGGGGACCTTGGCCGCGGTGATGATGGACTGGAGCTTCTCGGCCTGCGCGGGACGCACGCGTCAGTACAGCCGGAGTGCTGCTGGGGTTCTGGCAAAACGTACGGTGATCTCGACACCGTCATCAGCCAAGATGAGGGCCGCGTAGGATGTTGCGAGCTCGGCGGTCGACATTGTGATGTAGATGTGGTGGTGTTGGTTGGCTTGACGGTGGTGATGAGATGCCTACTACGCTCGGGTCGTGAAGGTCTTCTTCTCAGTACGGTGCTTGTCGTGCGGAACGGTTGCGAAAACGGGTGCGGTCGAGAATTGTGTGGTGAGTGCGGATAGTCCCGCCGCGAAGTCTTGGCTGGGAACGACTCATCCTTGCCGGCTACCGAAGGATCCATCAGATGCGGTCGACTTCAGGCACAAAACGCAAGTTATAGCGACTCACAATGTCACTGTCGCCTTCTCATGCAACACAGGAGAAACACAACTCGGACTACATCTCCGCCTCAGTCTTCGCAATGGCAGATGTACCGTAGAGATGGCGCGATGACGGAAATAGCAGCCTTATCGCTGCCTCGTGGCTACCCCGCGCTCTTTCAACCTTGGAGGCGGGACATCTGCGACGGCTCTCGTGACAATCTTGACGACCACATTCTCCTCATCCCATCCTCCTCTCCTCGTCAAACGATACTCATACCACGTCCCCAACATGACCGACTCCCCAGCGTACCGCTTGCCGACCGACCCAAAGGAGCAGCCCATCCTCGACCGCATCCTGCACATCCGCGACCACCTCAGCATCCTCAAACTTGACCGCAGCACATACGTCAAGTCGCAAGATGTCATGTCCTACTACAATCAGCTCATTGAGGAGGTCGAGAAGCTCAATCTCATCCGCGAGACGAAGCGCGATGAGCAGAATCGCGTCGACACGGTGCTGGACGACTGCTTCCAGCTCATATCGCTCTTCTTCATGACCATCGGCCGCAATCAGGAAGCGCCGGCAGTGTACAGCGCAATCAGCACTGTCAAGCGCCTATTGGACCACCTCAATGAGGCTGGCTTCTACAGCCCGAAAGATCTGGAGAGCTTGGCGCATCACATTGAGCAGTGGCAGCAGGCGGTCGAGCGAGGGCGCGATGAGCATAGCCCGCAGCTGCTCACCTTGCTGGATGCGCGCATGCAGGTCTGTCGGCACATATTGACTGAGTTGCAAGACAACTTGAGCAAACTCGATCCGGAGATGATGGAAACGTACGAGAGGCTCGTGAGCATATTGAGATCGCTCTCCGCTTGCAACACAAGGTCGAAGGTAGGTTCGCGGCCACAACGGTGGCGCCAATGCAACTGCTAACAGGCCGCAGTTCCCGGTCAAGGAGGTGAAGGAGTTCGAGGAGCAGTTGCTACAGATCCAGGACAACCTTCATGAGGCACGAGACGTACATGAGGGCAAGAGCGCCGAGGAGGTCTACGCGGAGCGTCTACATTCTCTCAGTCTGCACGAGAGCACAGACGGACCAACGGTGGTGCGCGCTCTGCTGGCCCGGTGTCTCCTGTGGGTGGAAATTATCCAAGTGAAGTGCGTCCGCATGCCGCATCCTCTTTCCTCAAATTGACATGCTGATCCCCTCGCAGGAAAGGCAAGATCGACGACCGCTTCCAAGAGAACTACGACAAGCTCCTCAAGATCCGCAACACCCTCGAGCAAATGAACCTCACCCAAGCCTGGAGCCTGCGCGAAACCGACCTCTACTCCTACCAACGCCAACTCGACCGCATAGACGAGAGCCGCGTCAACGGCAACTTCCTCGACATCGAAGGCCGGCCCGCCGACCTCCACGCCCAGCGCACACTGCTCTACCTCCTCCGCAAGAGCTACGCCTGCATCTACCAGTACATCGTCTCGTCGGAACCCGTCTCGGAAGCGCTGCTGCCGATCTACAACCAGCTGCTGACGCTGAAGCGGTGTCTGGTCGAGGTGCAGCGGTCTGGCGGGGTGGACAGCCCGCGGGAGCTGTACCCGTACTCGATGAAGCTGAACAGCATCGACAACATGAAGAAGGACGGCAAGTTCATGGTCGGCAACGACATCCCGGAGGGCCAGGCGAGCGTCACGGCGCTGCTGGCCGAGTGCTTCGAGATCGCGTACGAGCTGCGCGAGCAGAGCGAGCAGGAGGAGGAGTCGACCACGCCGGGTGTCGAGGCGTCGAATGGGGTGCCGGTGGCGACCTGAGGGGTGGCGACGGGCCGACTGGATGATTTTCATGTTATACGCGTAGATGTGTGCTTGTCGCAGGGTGTCCGGGAGTAAGATGCGGACTTCGGGTTCTGAATTGGTGCGTGGTTTCTTCGGGTTCGTCACAAGCCGAACGCGAGATGAGCAGCTTCAGAAGCGGATCTTCAGACCAATTGTATTCTACCCAGGACACTTTCCGCGCTCTCCGCCAGGCAGTCGACACTCTCCAGCTTGTCCGCGTCCTCGAACGTCAGATGGTCGCCATAGGAGATGCACAATTCCTCGCCTTCCGCGATGTCGCGGAGAGCCTGGTAGACCACGAGTTGGTTGCTCACATCGCGGAGCCAACCAACGTTCTGGTGCTGCGTGGAGTGGTTGAACATCGAGCCCAGACCGAAGACGACGGCCTGCGTCTTGCCCCCGTGCGGTGCGGGCCAGTTGTAGGTGTAGTGGAACAGGGATGTCTTCTCGATGTGCTCGCCGTTCTCCCGGGCATCGAGGACGAGCACGGGACAGGTGTCTATGATTGTGCCGGAGGAAATGGCGCGGCCTGCGAAGACGCCTCGTCCTGGTTGGGTGTCAGCGGATTCTATGTTGTGGACGTGTGAGTGAATGCTTTGCACCCTTGGCGGTGGTCGAGACGAGATGGAGAGGCGCGAATCGCTGCAATATTATTTCCTCGCCATTGGCATTGCCATCGCCCTCGTGCATACCTAATCGCCTCTGCAGGCTGTCCTCTACACTGAATCCCCGCATTGGACAAAGTCCCAGGTGTGAGATCAGGACTGAAAATCGAAAGTGGAATGTCTGTCACATGTCAAATTCACTGGGTATTGCAGAAATGACCCTGCATCTTCTACCTTGCTGCTTGAGTACATGTAGTCACTTCAACATGGCATGGCACACCAGCGCGCATCGTCGACGACTGCGCCCGGCGGCACGCACGCCGTCAGTCTGAAAGTCCTCCGCCTCTCGCGCCCGTCGCTGGCCACGCAGACGCCGCTCCCGCCCACCGACTTCGGCCATGGCCTGGATATCCCCGCGAATGCCTCCCTCGCATACCCTGGCGCGGACGAGCACTCCAGCTTCCCGCTCGTTCCGCTGCTGACCTTGCCGTCGGCGTTTGGAGCCGCCTACGTGGGCGAAGCCTTCACCTGCACGCTATGCGCCAACAACGAGATACAAGAGGGCGAGACGCGGAGCGTGAGTGGAGTGAGGATCCGAGCGGAGCTGCAGACTCCTAGCGACAAGGCTGGCACTACGCTCGAGCTCACGAGTGCCGATGGCGCGGAGGAGGCAGCCGCTGGGGACGTCCCGCCCGGCGCGACGCTGCAGCGGACTTTACGACATGAGCTGAAAGAGGAGGGACCACATGTGCTCGCGGTCACGGTCAGCTACACGGAGACACTGCACAGCGACGAGGGAGGCGCGAGCGGTGGCCGGGCGAGGAGCTTCCGCAAGTTATATCAGTTCGTCGCGCAGCAATTGATCGCCGTGCGGAGCAAGATCACGGAGCGCAAGCGCAGGGAGAAAGAGGGTGGGAGGCAGTGGATCCTCGAGGCGCAGCTGGAGAACGTGGGCGAGGCGTCGGCGGTGCTGGAGAAGGCGTGGCTGCACGAGCGGGAGGGCATCTCGAGTCGGGCGTATAACGGTGAGCCGGGCAGGGAGGCCACGGTGCTGAAGCCGCAGGACGTCGAGCAGGTCATGTTCGTGCTGGAGGAGAAGAGCAAGCCAGAGGAGGAGCTGGGTGGGCGGATGCCGCTGGCGCAGGTGAATATCGACTGGCGCGGCGCGATGGGGGAGCGGGGATCGCTGACGACCGGCTGGCTTGCGAGCAAAGGCGGGTGATTGGCGTCGTCGCTTGCAGTACACTCGTCTGCGCGCCATAACAAAGCGAGTGGGAAGATTCGCTCCCAAAGCATTCAGCTGGATAACACTGGCCGGAGCAAAAGTATCGTGTTCTGACTCGACTCGGCCTATCGATGCTCCTCTTGACGCCATACAGCCCGTCCTGCAGGTGACACCGGATGCATCATAGCATCAAAGCATGGAACCCATTCGTTACCCCGCGAGTCCCACCGGGACGTGTGCCGAGTGCCGACTACTGGGGATGATGACTGTGCAAGGGAGGTCCCCTGTGCTATTGCCGAAGTGGGTGGCGCCACGGCCCACGAGAGACTGTCTTGAAGTTTTCCGGACAATTTGATGGTAAAATGTGGGGCTGTGCGGTGAGCTTGAAACAGGGGTAGGTCGAGCAGGAAGTTATTTACACGGGAGCTTTCGTCAGACGCGCGGAACGCGACAATCCGCGATAGAGTTCGACATGCCGATCTGCTCCTGGTCGTCGAAGGTGTATAGTCGACGTGGCCTGCGTGACATTGTTGCAATGCAGAGGCGCACCCAAGGAGCGTGGGGACTCGCGATCGGGTTGTTCGCCAGCCTGCTCCATCCTGACACCACGCACGACGCACGCAATGGCAGTCTGCTATACAGGCGGGGCCTCTCGTTACTTTTCCGGCCAATGCACGAGCTCCAGGGATGATGGATGCTGTCGATCGCGACGCATGACATGGGTGGACGCGTTATCAGCAGCAGGATTGTAGAGCTCCTGCCCAGGCGCACCTCACCTCTAGGCCCAGAGGAGTGCGCTGGCGGTAGGGACTGGTGATGTCTGAACCCGAGCGATATCGAGATGCACATTGTCGCTGATTGGCCACGGGACTGACTGCATTTTCGAGGGTGTGCGGCTGATTGGCAAGCGTCTGCCGCACGGCGGGACGCGATCGAACGCAGGCACACCGCGCGCTCTGACTGGTAAGCTCCACTCCTGAACGCGATGGACACGCCACAACGCCCGCTTGCTCTCGTCTAGGCGCATTAGTTCCTCGGGGCACTGACCTGTGCGCGCCTCTTCCAGCCCGCAGCCAGCAGGGGCAGCCGGCGTTGGATGCGCGACATCGTGCGCACACGGGCCAGTATAGTGGTGCTACCCACGCCCCATCCTACCGTACTAGTCACTATTGTGATAGGCAAGGGTCCGGAACTTGCAGCGCACTAACAGCATGAAGGGGGGGTAGACAGGGCGTTAGTGTGCAACATCCACTCCAGCACCCTCGACTCGCACGCGTTTCGCGATAGCCAGGTCCTCCCGACAACCTCGTGCCACCTCGGGGATTTCTGCAGCATCTGCTCTCCTGGACAGTGGTAGCGGCAGAAGCGAGCCTGGCAAGCACCACCTCCACCTCCGCGATTGAAAGTTACCTGCAGAAGTGCCGGGTCTAGGGGGGATTTGGCGGCTGGCTAAGGTAGACACGACCTACCTCACCTGCATCGTTACCCGGCCTGGCAGAGGCGTGCCGTTACCTACCGCGGTAGACTACGAGCAAGTGAGCCGCCGGAGGACGCGTGAAGTGGCTCGTTCGTAGCCACACGACACGGTACCACAGCCTGGAAGGTCATACACGATCCACCCCCGCCGGGCCTCGTCTCACCAAACCGGTCGGCAGGCTGCATGCTTGACACCTGTCGCGGCAAACCGCAGAGCCTGGCACGCGCACCTGGAGCAACACGGAGCCAATGCATTGAGCAAGTCTCGCCGCCGACTTTTGGTTGCCTGCAGTGCTCTTGCACGTCCACTCCCTTGGCCTACCGTTCATGGCGCCAGCCAAATCGAGCAAGACCACCGCGCAGCCTCCCCTCTCGCCCGGCGATACCTCCGCTCCGCTTGCCGATTACTTCTTCATCTCCGGGATCGAGTCATCACAGGTGTATGAAGAGCGGACCATCACCGCGCTCGCGCCGGCCGCCGCGCCCGTGGAGGACACGATTGATGAGGACAAGGCATTGGAGATCAACAATGAGGCGGGACCAACCACGCCTGGCTCGCCCTCGGAGGGACCCAAGAGGCGGTCTCGCTATAGCTTCGAGGCGAGGAAGAGCATAGGGAGCATCATAAACACGGTGGACCCGCCCACATCTGCGAGCAACCGGAGCAGTACCACGATAAAGGGCGTGACGCCCGCTGGAATAGCTGGGCTGAGCGACGATGCCTTTGAAGAAGCGCTTAAGAAGTTCGCTTCGGAGAGGGACAGCTTTCTGGAAGACATCCACATCTCGGCCGGCACCGTACCAACACCAACGCAGAGGAGACCGAGACCGAGGACGGTGCGCATCACGCAAGATGAGACTACACTGAGTGCGGCGGGGCTCAAGGGGGGCGTGGGGAGTCTCAGAAGACGGCTGTCGACGATGAACAGCACGAAGAGGCAGACCTCAGGCACAAGTCGGCAGGCGTCGGTGAGAACGACGAAGAGGCTCAGTGGGTATAACTCGGTCATCCCTGCGCCCCAGCCGTTCTCCTCGAGCCCGGACATGCACCCTCTGAAGCGCCGCTACGAGCCCGTGCTGCTCGATCGCTACCCTACTAAGACCATGGTGGATGAATCGAAGCGCCGGAAGCCCTTCCCGGACTATATCCCAATGTTCGCCTTCCCCAACGATGTCACGGTGGTGTCTTCCGACGAGCGGCCACGCTCGACATGGCACGGCTTCGCCATGACCAACCAGGACAACAGCAAGCTGTACGGTGTCTGCGTCATCGTCTGGGTGCCACTGAACCAAGCGGCGTCGGATGCGCTGGAGCGGCAGTGCGAGGAGTGGCGGCGGGCCAACATGAGTGGCGAGGAGCGGGAGCTGGCCAGCAGTCTGGGCGAGCGTCTGTCGAGCGAGAGGGCGAAGCTTAGCAGGCTGCTTGCCGAGCTGCCGAGCGTGACGTCGGGCTCGGCCGAGCGCGAGAGGCTCGAGGAGGAGATCAGCGCGGTGGAGGAGAAGATTGGCCTCATGACGGACCTTCTCCGACCTGTACGGCACGGCGCTGCGTCGAAGATCGATGGCCTGACCGAAGGCGATACCGGCTTCTGGATCCCACGCGCCTACGGCATCCTCGGGCGCGACGCGAGCTTGTTGAGCTTCTGGAAGGAGTGGTTGAAGGCGGTGGTCGTGCCGATGACCAACGGCTCGATCCTGCGCGTGCCTCCGAGCTCGCCGAAAGTCGGCGTCTGGCAGCCGCTCGAGAGATATGTCGTCAATCTGTGTGTCGAGGCACTGTGCCCGATCACCTCACTGACTCAAGTGGAGATCGCCATCCGGGACCTGCGGCTCTACGCTCGGAAGGAGGCCGTCAATGAGATCCCGGGATCACGCAACACGGACCTGTATGCGCTCTTCCGATGCTTGACCATACCGAACATCATGACCTTATTCGAGTATGCTTTGGCGGAGTCCCGGATCATCTTTCTATCTTCGCACACTGCGATGCTGCAACTGGCATGTCAGGCGCTAACGAGCCTGCTCTACCCGATGACATGGACCGGTGTGTTGATACCGGTCCTGCCGGAGCGGTTGATCCAAGCTCTGGAAGCTCCCTGCCCGTACATTATCGGTGTCGAGCGCAGGTACGAGAAGCTGGAGTTCCCCTCCGACGACTACTGCCTGGTCGACTTGGACGTGGACGTCATTGAAAGCACGGCGCTCCCAACCACACTGCCGAGGCCACAAAGAAGGAAACTTCAGTCGCTGCTCCAAGTCGCGGCACCCCATCACAATCGCTACGGCGTGAATGTGGGGCCTCCGTCGTATGCGCTCGAGACATTCCCGCGCGATGCCTTTGCCTCCGAGAGCCCGCAGGTCTTCATGCCGAACGCCGCGCCCTCGACCCTGGCGGCCTATGTCAGCGAGAGCTCTACAACCTTCGGAGAGACGACGAGCACGCCATCGACGACGACCGTGTTCAATGCCTTCCTGCAGTCTCGCGACCAGTCGCAAAGCGGAGACCGGCCATCAACTTCGTCCACAGGGAGCGGCACCAACGGCAGCCAATCTTCCAGGCGATCGCCTCCGTCGCCCACGGCTCCTTCACCCGTATCGTCGAGCTTTCCCGGCACGCCCACCTCTAGGAACGATTCTGGGTTTGCTCTGCAAGCTTCCCTGCGGGAGAAACGGTCGGGCCATTTCGCTGATGGCTTGGCGCGACGTAACTCTACGGTACGTCTGCTTCGTGATGCACAAAGTCCGCTTCCAGACGAGGCTGACGTTCGCAACAGTTCGGCTTTGAGCGCATTAGCACCATTCGACGCCCTAGTCAGCCATCGATCGCAGGGCATCACCCAAGCTTGTCAACGTCCACCCTCAGCAACGGCAATGGCAACGGCACGTCCAGCTACGCACCCAGTGTGTACGCGCAGAGCACGCTTGCAGCCAGCACCGTCATGCCCAGCATGATGATCCAGCCCGTGCGCGACAACGAGATGATGAAGTGGATTGAAGGCCATTGCTTACATCGGCGGAATAAGGACGGCAGATCGACGTGCTCCGTCTGCGACGACCGGTGCGAGGAAGAGTCGTTCCGGTGCAATGGTAAGCTTTGGCTTTCTGCTTGGGTGCTCGCTCGCTTGCTGACACTGCTAGGCTGCGCCACCACCGTTCACTTCCGGTGCCTCGGAGCCGTCACCCTCGTCTGCCCTATCGCTTTCCGCTCGGACCAGGTCAGGGCGGCGTTCGTGCGCTGCTTCGCCTCCCTCTTCTACACTTATCGGCGCTTCCTGCACCCAGCGTTCGGCGAGCGGCGCAAGGCGGGCATGATCTATCACTTCAACATGGACCAGTTCCTGCGCAGCGTGCCGCACGGCGATAGCGAGTACATGCACATGCTGCGGCAGACGCAGGCCTTCAACGAGTTCATCCACGAGCGCGAGGCCACGCGGGCCGAAGACCCCTCCATCAAGCTGTTCGACGAGATCATCCTCTCCAAGCGCAACCGCGGGAAGCAGTCCTTCTTCTCGAAATCGAGCATCTCGTTCCTGTCCGACACCTCGGACCACCTCTGGCGGTCGGCACTGGCCACGCCGCCCACCAGTCGACTGCCCGGCGATAGGGCGCTGCTCGTTGGCCGGATCCCGGCGAAGCTGGACCCGACGCTGATGAAGGAGCCGCGATCTATCCAGGGCGCGCCACGGCTCCAACAGGCGAGGACCAAGCGGAAGCCGGTGGCGAGTATGCTGGGCTTGTCCTCGCAGAGCGCCGATGCGCCGTAACATCTTGTCGGGAGCGCTCGCTATCTATCAATGTCTAATGGTTTTTGGGAGAAGAGCATGGGTTGGTATAACTGGGTCTGCATTTGTGATTACCAGCGTCGGCGCATGGGGCGTTTTGTCATCGCGTTTGGCCGTCTAGGCGGATTGTATTGCTACAGGGTTACAGGCGAGCGAGCCAGGCGAGCTTACGGCGGTAATGCTTATTAGTTGGATACAGGCCCACGGTTTGGATCTGCGAGTACATTGGGATGCGAACAGGAGGATTCTGGGTAGTGGGAGTAGTGTACGATATCAATCAAGCCCACACCCACTCCAGCAAGTCTTCTCTCGGGGCTACCACAAGCTGCTGTCTGTAATGCGGCCGGTCGTCTTCCAGCTTCACGCTCGAGCCATGCTCAGGCTCATGGCTGTCATGGCGCGTGGGAGATGGCGACGATCGCACTGCATGCGCTGGGCATTCTCCTGCACTCAGTGGCCCACGCTGGTATGATGCGTGCTCTGCAGCGTTGCTCGATGCCACCTCCACGTCACTGAGAGCTTGACACTGCTGTGCAATATCTCCTGCGTGGAAGGTTATAGTTCATGGAAACGTGGATTTGGACGGAGCGCGATACAAATTTCGCAGTACCGGGACATACCAACTACTGCCAAGCTGCTCAGCTGCTACCGCTTCCCTGAGTCATACACTCACGCACGTCACTCTTGACCATGCCGTGCTGGTCGTGCTCAAGTGATACCGCAGGCGATCACGCAGGACTCGCTCCCCCACCCATGAGAACACCCCACCCCTGCCCCCTCATCCCCCCTCGCCCTCTCGCCGCCGCCGCCGCCGCCGCCGCCTGCGCCCTGATTTCTCATCCCCGCGATCCTGCGACTACGCGGAGCCAGCACCTAAGGCAACTCGACCCCCTTCACAAACACCCTCCGTCCCGGCCTCACGAACAGCCTCGCCGTCCGCGCACAACTCCCCTCAAACCGGATGACCTTCAGCGCCGACCAATGGGCCAGTCTCGCGATGCCCGGGAAGTTGCGCGGGCTGCCGTACGCCGGCACGCCCCTCGTTTTCCGAAGTAGTAGCTCCGTCTCGTCGAGGTACAGGTCCATCTCCATGGCACGGGGAGCAGATGCCGCCGCGTCGCCGGCCGTGACGTCCCGCAGTTTGGCGAGGACGTGCGGCGCGAGGCCCAGCTGCCCGCAGTGACGGACGAAGCGCCTCCCAGGGCAGAGCTGCATCTGGCGGTAGAACAGCGAGACGCGGCGGAGGTGATGCAGCCGGCCCGGGTCGACATTGTGGAGGAAGTCGCCCAGCTCGTTGAGATTGTCGAAGTGGAACCGGTTCGCGCCGAACAAGATGGCCGTGGTTTCCTCCGTGATCAGACGGTGCGTGCCCAGGAGGCCGAGCGTGGTCTCCAGGGGCTACGCGTAGAGGAGGTTGCCGCCAGTGTGGATGGACTGGCCTTGTGCTCGGTCCCAGTCGTATGCGCGGAAAGGCTTGTCCATGATGCGCGTGATGGTCGTGATCTCGGGCGGGCCGTCGTGGTTGGTGTCAGGCATGTATCTCATGCGGAGACCGCTCTCGGGAAAGCACAAGACGTGGTTCCAGATATTACTGCGAAGCTCGGGGGGCAGGTCGAACAGAAGGGTAGGCTTGTTGGCATCGTAGTCGGCGGTGGAGAAGCGAGACACATGGCGGTGCAAAAGCATGAAGGCTTGAGTCTTGTGCAGCTCGTAGTGCCATTTCCCGTTGATGACCCTCCTGCCGGTGAGTTTGGTGTCCCTGGTGCTGGTGAGTGGCAGGTCGTAGGAGGAGATGGCACGGCAAACACGAGCCTTGAGTCGATCGTTTAGTTGCGGGTGCGCGATCTCCTCCGCCGCCACGTTGGCGAAGTATCGGAAGGACTGGATCATGCGTGCAATGATCTGGGCGAAGTCGAGCGGTCCGCGTGCGAGGAGCAGGACGATCGCAATGACCTCGGCGTCCGAGAAGTGCGGTTCTGCGGCACTGTCGAAGTACGTCGCCACTCGACTGGTGATGATGTCGAACTCCGTCGTGAAGTCCATGGTAGTAGGAGTGGTCGGTGTACTATTGCGATTGGGACAGTCAGTACCGTACTGGGCACCAATGCAGAGACTTCGTGTGCGACCCACTCCAATGGCTGTAGGTCCGCGCCAGGCGTCTGCTGCTCGAGCGCCGCGTCTTCGGCGTGCGGTGTGACCTCCCTCTCCTGGCTTGTGAGCGCAGTGCTGTCCGTCTCCATCGCTGCGAGTAGGTCGGGTGAAGCCAATGTTGATGCGGTGTGTGTGTGATCGTAGGAAAGTCCGGCAAATTCGCTAGGAGTCCGGCCAGCTAGCCAAGCGTGCGCGGCACGGACTCCCGCAAGCCGAGCAGACTGCCTCTGGGTATGGCAGGAGAGATGCCTTTACAATACAAGGAGATAGGCTGAGATCTCTCCAAGAGCAAGGTCGCGAACGGAAGACCATCATGGGCTCGGTGCCGCAAAGCAACGACACTGCCAGCGACGGCAGATCGGACGCGCGTGAGCCCATAGGGCCGCTGCGGAATAGCTGCTGATCATCAGCGTGGGCAAGCCTCGAATGTCCGTGATTGCTTGTCGAAGGAAAAAAGAGATAGACACGAGGCAAGCAACATCGCAAAGGAAGAGACCGCAGGAGAAATCAGTGCCTTGCGAGCAACCACCGTTCACCGCGATCACCGGGCAGCCGGCTCAGACCCATATCGCAGGATGCAGTTGAAGGCCAGGAGGCACACCGCAGTCGAGCCAGTTATAACCAGTGACAGCCATGGTGTTCAAGCGACGCAGACTGGCATTCTGCCTTGACCGGGCCAAGCCCAGCAGGACATGTTGCCACGGACTACATACTGGATCCGGACAGTCATGATCATGGCAGCAGACAACGATCGCGACGATAGGCCTTTAAGATGTTGCGGACTGATGCGCGCTGCCGCACGTCCAACTGTTCGTCGGTTGGCCTGGGTCGAGTACAACACCAGGTCATCTGCAGTCTTCGCGAGCGTCGTGGGTAGCGGACTTGGAAGACTCACGAGCCAGCTCGCGGGAAGGGGCAGACACATCGATGATGCCGGCCAGTCAGCCTTGCGTCTGGCGATGCTTGGGCAGCGCCCAGCAAGGTACTATGTGCGCTCTCCCAGGCTGCACTGGGCACACTGCAAGATCACGATGCGCACGGGTCTTGTGTCTAGGCTCCCGTGTATCCTCGTGCAGTCCCCGGATGGTGTTTCCCAGGCAAGGTCAGATCCGACCGGATATACAACTTGACGGGCGAGTAAGTATTCGAAGGGATGGCTGTGGGCTCTTGCGATGTGTATCTCTGACCGCTGCCAGAGGCTGTGGCACATTGTCAGCGTCTCGGAGAATCCATGGCGTGGACTCGGTGAGTCCAGCGCCCGTGGAAAGCTGTCGGAGTCATGTCGGATCAGCGGCATGAGGTCAGATGTTTGGTCTACCTCCTCCGAGTGGCGGAGCGCTCGCGCAGCGGCCTTGACGGTTGCTTGGGGGTGTAGGCCGCACTCTTGAAGAACGTTTGAGGCGACTGCGCCTCGACACTTGTCTTGACTTGACTATGGGATGTGGGGCACAACTACCCCCACGGCCCATCCAGTAGCGGTGGTCGTCCTCCGCGATCTGCAGACATAGCTGTTGCTCCTGCGTGAGTGCGGCAAGTGCAATTCGCATGGAGTCCTCGACCGCGTGCCGCGGAAGACGCGCTGGCTTCGAATCGTACAGCCGTGAGCCCTGCGAGTCTCGATCGACGCTTCTACGCGTCTCCGAGATGCTGTGTTGAGTCGCAGTGGTGAACTTGTCGTCGTCGAACGAAGGCAAAGGCTGGTGGCGTCGAGGGAAGCATTCAGGAAGCGGCAAGGATCTTCTCCGCAAACCCGCACCCGCTCGCGCGCTCCCCCCGACCCTCGAGCCATGATGTCAACCTCCTCCCTCCCCACACTCCGAAGCGCCCCAACGCAGGTCCCAATTGGAGTCGGGGCACCATCTTCTCGTCGGACGATGTCGAGAGGGGTAGAGACTCGACTGCCTCGTCATGGTCGCTGGCAAGACGTCACACGGAGCCACCAAGGTAGATACGGTGCAGCGTCTTCATCACCACGGTAGGTCTTCCGTCTTCTTTCCTGCACACCCGAAGAGTGCTTTCGTAGGGGCTTCAGATCATCCGACGCCTTCATAAGCAGTATGGGACTCCAAGGCTTCGGCGTGAGCGTCCTTTCGCTCGTCCTCGCAGCACGCCAAGCGTCTACGCAGACCTTCTACGGCAGTGAAGACCCGCGGATACAGACTGCCATAACCACCCAGAACCCGATCAATGGCGTGAGCACGACACCAGATGGCCGCCTGTTCGTCCTATACGCTCGAGTCGACGGGTCCAAGGGCCCTCAGGTGGCCGAGTGGGACTACGCGACCAACACCAGCACCGCCTACCCCAACGCCGAATGGAACAACTACACCACCGGCAAGGACCCGGCCACGCACCTCGTCCGCACTAACTCGATCCGAATCGGCCCCGACGGGCTGCTCTGGCTCGTCGACACCGGCTCGCCCGCCTTCGGCGCGCCCGTGATCTTACCCGAGGGGCCAAAGCTGGTCGGAGTCAACCTCACGACGAACGAGGTGCAGACGGTGTATAACATGGGCAACGCCACGCTCTCCATCACCCTTCTGGACGACGTCCGCTTCAACCCGCTCTCCGGCATGGCCTACCTGACCGACGCTGGCGCGCCGGCCATCATCCTCCTCGACCTCGCCACGGGCGCCACCCGGCGCGTCCTGATCGACGACCCGAGCACGAGCGCCTACATGCCCGTCTCCGCCGAGGGAGTCCTGCTGCGCGCGACCGGCGGCGCATTCGAGCGCATCTACGCCGACCAGCACGAGGTCTCCCCGGACGGGAAGTACTACTACTACCAGCCCGCTAACGGCGGCATGAGCCGGATCGAGACCAAGTATCTAGACGCTGCATTCTACAACAGCACCCTCGCACAAGTCCTGTCCGATTTCCGGGAGCCCTACGCCCTGACGCCCAGCACGGGCGGGACGGCCATCGACGCCGACGGCAACATCTACGACAGCGACACGGACAGCCAGCGCATCATCAAGATCCACACCAACGGGACCAAGACGCTGCTGGTGCAGGACCCGCGGCTGCTGTGGGTGGATGCCATGTGGATCGATGCGCAGCACCGGTTGAGGATGCCGGCTGCGCAGCTCAATCGCGGGACGCCGTTCAACAACGGGTCGAACTTTGTGGTGCCGCCGTTGCATGTGTTTACGATTGATATTGGGTGTGGGCCGTCGCCGATCGATCACGCTTAATGGCTGGGAGACAGCACTTGATGGATTAATGACCGAGTGTATGAAGGTTGTTCGATAGATCTGTACTGGAAGCAGACCCGACCTGGGTTCTTATCTCTGCGCTCGACGCTCGAGTCTCGATGCAACCCTCCACCGAGCCACCTTGTAGCCTATGCTCGTCGAGACCTCCCTCCCGATTCAACTCTCGCCCCCTCATCTCTCGCCCCTTCCTCCACCCGTGGCCCACTTTGCTCAACGGGTGCGCTGCGCTGAGTGGATGTCAACCGCGCCTCCGTACCGTCTTTCTTGATCCACTCCTGTCTCCTCCTCCATCCCGTGGCCCACATCTCTGCTCACCGGGCATACCATGCGAGATGCTACCGCTCCTCCGCACCCTCTCCCTGATCCACTCCTGTCCTCTCCTCCAGCCCGTGGCCCACATCTCTGCTCACCGGGCATGCCGTGCTGTGGAGATGCCACCGCTCGTCCACACTCTCCCTGATGCAATCCTGTGCTCTCGTCCCATCCGTGGCCCACTGCTTTGCTCACCGGACATACCATGCTGTGGAAACGCTACCGCACCTTCCACATCCCCATCCCGAGGACCTTCACTCGCGCCGGCGTCTCGTCACCCGACCGTCTCTGACCTTCCGCTCGCTGACCGTGGGAGCAGACCTCTTCACGGCCCCGAGCGCCTCCACCACCTCGCCCGCCATCAGCTCGTCGAGGATCTCGTACACGAGGTCTTCGACGTAAACATCCATCCCCGCCGGCAACTCGATGCCGTCCCACTTGGTCCCCTCGCGCACGGCCTCATAGAGTTGGCTCGCAAGGTCGCGGGGCGCGATGGCGTCGCTCACGCCCTCGATCGCGGTGCGGAGAGCGCCGTGCACCAAGGTCGCGAGCGGATGACTGGCGGCGGTGTGCGCGGACCCGACGTCCAGCCGTGCGCCCGTGGCGTTGTCCACACCCAGCGCCGCGAAGAGCCGACCGAAGTAATTGTCGAAGAGACGGTCGCTCAACGCAATGGCGTGGACGCGGTACCGCGTCGCGGAGAGCGCGGCACGCGGGCCTGCGGCGGTTGAGACGTACCGCTGCGTGTACGCGGGCATCGTGAGCTGGCCCTCGCGGTACAGACGAGCGCGGGCGTGGAGACGGCTGGCCATCGGCTCGTCTCCCGTGCGGTGCCAGTGGCGGCCGGCCGTCTGGGCGCCGTGGAGTCGCGCGTTGCGGAGGACGAGAGGGCGGAGCTGCATCAGGATCTCCGTGTCGTCGGACGTCTCCGTCCAGTCGTCGACGACGGCCTCGTCGTCCTCGTCGCCGGCCGGCAGGGCGTCCAGGGCCTGCGCCACGCGCTCCGCGTGGACCGCCTCGTCTGTCTGGAACAGGACGAGGCGGCACAGCGGGCACGTCTCCTTGGCTTCGAGCCAAGCCATGGCCTACAGAGATGGGTGTGTGAGTCAGCGCGTGCATCAGATGAATGGGTCGACGGATGACTTACGCATTGCCGGCAGAAGATGTGAGCTTCTCTACTGGACCCTGCGGCGTGGAGCTTGACGGGGCCGACGAGATCGACCATGCAGATCGGACAGGTCGTTGTCTCGTCGACCGGGTGGGAGATGGTCTGGAGTCCTGTTGCCAGGTACTCCGTCTTGGTCGGCAGACCCGCTGGTGCTGCCATCTTGTCTTATGGTTGTTGTCTGATCTTGTGTGAGTACACATGTGCTCCTTGTTCCAGACGAAAGGACTGAAAACAGACGACTTATTGTCTTGTCTTTGTGAGCACGCCCAGCAGGTGAAGTTGCTGTTTGTGTGTGTGAGAGGGAATTGACCCTCTGACCGTGTCTCGGAGGCTTGAAGTTGCAGATGTGCGCTCGTACAGTAGTAGAGCGGTAAAGCGGCGGCGATAGCAGCGCAGAGAGATGTGTGAGAGAGTCTGTAGGAGACTGGGAATTGGGAGAATGACAACGGGATATACCCTCCCATCACGCTCACACTTCGACTTGTCGTTATTGGGAGCCCCATAGCTGGATAGCTTTGAGGAAATTGCGCGGGTGAGAGAAGCTTCAACGGCCATATAAGCCAACGGCCGTTGGTCGACGAAGCCTCGTGGCAGGAAAGCGGTCCGTGCATCTGGCTTCGCTTACCACAGGACGTGTGCCGGTTCGTAGCTAATCCGGAAGTCACTTTCAGGCGGCCCTCATAAACCGCCTCGTTGGGGATGGTCGCCTGGTCCATGACGGATTTGCTCATCACCGTATCAGCGCTTGACATGTGCCACAATTTCCAGAACAGTGCGGCTCATGGGTCCGGATGGCAGCAGATGAGATGCCGCCTCAGACGATGGCGGTGGTTCCAGAGAAGGGTCGCCCAGCAGAGTACACCTGTGGTGCTCGGCGAGATACGTCTGCGTAGCTGGGCATGTCGATCCTCACTGAGCTGTTTCGTATGGACGATGGACGTCCTCACTTGTATGAGCAAGGTTGCCAGCAAGGCGCTTTCCCGTTCCCGGGCGCAGTCTTGGCGTTCCGGTGCGTCCATACACGTATCTTCGGGTTGCGACACGTCGCCTGCTAGCGTCCAATTCCGAATGACACAGAGCACCACTGAGATACTCTCGTAACAGGTAGGAACGCGAGATGGCACGGCTTTGTGTTCCGGAAGATGGGAGGACACAACGAGGCTACGGATAGCCCGCCATGATGCGACCATCTCAAGCCATCTTTGCTGCGCGATCGTCCTCCGCATACAACCCTTCAGTCTTGACGTACTCCGAAATACCAGGCGTGCACAACTCGCTGACTTCA
>JAWDJV010000228.1:0-26710 GCA_033119285.1 Teratosphaeriaceae sp. CCFEE 6253 | reverse complement strand
AACCCTCTGCCCATGACCGGCGACTTCACCCCCGAGGAACTCGAGGATGGCACCGCATTCAGCAACGTGTCTCTCACAGCGCAGGAGAACATGAAGTACAACATTGGCCAGAGAAAGGACGCGGCCTGCACATTTGACAACGCGCAGCAAAGGCAGGAATGGCGGACATTGGATCCACCGACCCGCAAGAGCTTCACCGACGCGGCAACCTGCCTGATGAGCCACCCACCCACGCGCATGACCGCGCAAGAGGCGCCAGATTATCCTGGCGTCAAGTCGAGACATGACGAATACGTCGCGACACACATCAATTACACCTTGAACATCCATGACACCGCAGACTTCTATGCCTGGCATCGGACATTCGTGCATTTCTGGGAGCAGGACCTGATCAACCTCTGCGGCTACACCGGTGTCATGCCGTATTGGAACTGGGCGCTGGACGCGCAAGCGCCGCAGGACAGCTCGTTGTTCATTGGTGACGAGTTCAGCCTGGGCAGCAATGGCGATTACATAGCTGATCGAGGCGACACTTGGCTGGCGGAGCAGGTAGGCATGCGCTTAGATCCCCTTGTTGGCAAATGCTAAGAAAAGACCTGTAGGATGTCACCGTTCCTCCAGGCACGGGCGGTGGCTGTGTGAGCAGCGGACCGTTCAAAGACATCACCCTCAACCTCGGACCTCTGGACATCCCAAATGCGAATAATGTGAATAGCTCGTTCGAGTACAACCCGCGCTGTCTCGAGCGCGACCTCAACCCGTGGTTCACGGAGAGGTACAACACCTACACCAACATCACGACAACGATACTGGACAATATCTACGTCGAAGACTTCCAAGCCATCTCCCAAGGTTACGGCTCGGACACCAACAAGTTTGGTCTCCACGGCGGAGGGCATTGGGGCAGTGGCGGGAGTGTCTCTGATTTCCACAGCAGCCCCGCCGATCCGCTGTTCTTCTTGCACCACGGCATGATGGACCGCGTGTGGACCATCTGGCAGAATCTGGACTTCTATTACAGGCAGAACGCTATCAGAGGTACTTCGACGCTGGGCAATTCGCCACCCTCGGCAGAGATGACGTTGGACATGATGCTGCCCTTTGGTCTTGTGGCGGACGATGTGAGGTTCGCGGATGTCATGGATACCTTTGGCGGCGTGCTATGCTACCGGTACGACTGAGTCATGACTGGATCTTCAACGTATGCCTCAAGCCACGTGCTACGGTGTTGATTTGGCGAAGGGACACGGACAGAACTTGGGTGCGGAAAGGCCGACGACACCTTTGGGCGGTGTCGAAACCGGACAATGTGCACATGTCCCGATGGAGTATTCTGCGTTCCGAGTGCACAGAAGCAAGCCAGCTGCTCAGTCGAAGGCATAATCATAGTTTAATGCAAATACGCATGATCGGCATTTCTCCAGAACTCGTCGCTGCGTCGACGACCGTTCACGGTTGCTGCCTTGACATATGTCCAGCGTTGCGAACTGGATGTATGCAACAGTGAACACAGATGAGCTAGACACAACGAACATGCTTTTTATTGTGCTACGGAAGCCCAAATTCCCACTGAGCCTGATCCTATCACTTCCATCTCCAATACATCACCGCACTCAAGACGCCAATTTGGTCTTGACGAAAGCCAGCGCCTGGCTTCCGTACTCGTTGCCGTAGCCCTGATGAGTTGCGGCGTTGTTGCCGTTCGAGCAGTAGGGGTCGGAAGCGTCGCAGTAACTCTTGATCAGGTTCTGGTACTTGCCGCACGTGATAGCAGACGGACGTTTGGCAAACGATAGGGTTGTCAGCTGGTGTTCGTTATGAAGACGGAGCCTGCACTTACGCCGCCAACAGTCGCCGAACCGACGTGGAACGTCTCGCCCGGGGTGAAGCGTGGGTCTCCGGCCCAGATGACAGCCTTGATGTTGTACTGCGCGATCGTCGCAGCAGTGTTCGTCACGCCGTTGTTGGGATCGCCACCGCCGCAGAGAGCATCGTCTTCGATCTGCGCGCCCTGCGAGTAGCCGACCAGGACGAGCTGCGTGGATGGGCACTTGGACGCATATGCCGAGACTTGGTTCGTCACCGCCTGGACGCCCGCCTGCACGGAGGAGGCGTAGGCCGCGTTGGTGCCGCCAGCGGCAGGGTAGTTGATGGCTTCAGCGGTCGAGCCGGGGTAGGCGTTCAAGATGGCGTTGACGAAGGTGCCAGCACTCCCGTATCCACTTGGGGCCGTTGACATGGTTGTCAGACTCCAAGTTTTCGCCTGCACAGCGACATCAGAAAGGATAGGCATTGCCTCTCAGCCGCTGGGAAATCTAAAGTCGGTGTCTGGGAGATATCGACGACGACCTCTCGCAGCCATTGCCAGACTTACAAGACCATGACATAAGTCGACGCAACAGCAATTGAGCATCGGCTCGAGGTCTCATTGTCGGGAACAACGGTGGTGATGGAGTCTCGCTATAGAGCACAACATCCTCGAGTGAGGTAGCCCTATCGCCTCTTTGGGGCAGTCAAGCTTACCCAGCTCGTCAGACCACGGACCCGCTTGACGATCACCACCTCAGGTACCTCCCACAGCTTGCACCTCGCCCGCAAGTCAGCTCCTGAGTCATCTCAGCAGACGGCCTTCAATGGCAACTACAAATGAACGTAAGAAATGACTATTCGACCGGTACAGCACGGCGTCTACACGGCAGCCATGCCGGCTTCCACTGCCAACGCCCTGGTCTTCGTCACGTACCTGACCACCCCCCAGCAAGAAGCGAAGAATCCGGCTACACAGAAGCTGGTGCGCAGCCGTGCGTTGCGAGCGCGCCATGAGGCTACTCGTCTCTCGAGCGATCGAGCGAAGGAACCGGAGGAGCGTGAGAGCGTTGCGGACCAACGGAGTCACATGCGCCGTTTCCGACTCAGCAAGTCGAAACCACTCGTCACAAGGCCGGCGAAAGCGCCAGAAGACCCATCATATTCTCCAGTTCACATCCACCATCTCCCCTCTCAAGCGCCCTTCCTCGACTCTCTTACTTCTGGATCCGAGACTTGGCAGCTGCTTGACTACTGCACGTCATGAGGACCATGTCCTGTAGAGCGGGGAGACTAACGCCACTGATAGACCGCTACCATTTCCGACCAAGATCGGTGACTCTCGGCGCGGAGGCTGGTTGGTTCTCGTTCTTTGCATCAGATGCAGCCATTGCCCAAGCAAGCCTGGCCTTCATCTCTCTGAATCGGGACTTGGCTAGCGGGCGTTCTGCATCCAAGACCACATTGCTATGCAAAGCCAAAGCGATCCAGATGACGCATCAGATGCTGGCCAAGAGAGCAGTCGATACGCTGGAGGTACTTGTTGGTGCCGTATCATTGCTACTGACAATGGAGGTTCGTCTGATCGTCGTGTCGATGGTGCCATGAAGTCCCAACTGACCCTTGGCAAAGAGCCTGGAAGTAGACTTCGACAATGCCGTGGCGCATATGTTGGGCTTGACTGAGCTTGTGAAGCTTTGTGGCGGTGTTGACACCCTGTACAAGAAGGATCCGCAGTTAGCGCGAATACTGGGGTGGTAGGAGCGAACTCCTGGACTTCAACGACCTTCGCTGACCTTGCATTAGGGCCGATCTCTCCTTCTCATGTACCTGGTCCCAGGCTCCGCATCTACCGTGGGTCTATACGACCACACACAGTGTCCGCGAGTCACACGACTTGGCCGACTCTGAGTGGACAGCCTTCCGGAACGAATTGTCCTGTCTGATCGGCCTCGATTCTCTGCAAGTCATCGATCTTCTGCACGCTCTGCCGGTCGAGCCGGTCAAGGACAGCTCGAGTGATGATGAGCGACATCGAAACAGTCAGTCAGTCTACGTGCTCGAGCGCAGTCTCCTCGAGCGTCTCCACGCACAGCAAGACGAGGACATGCCGCCGTACTTCCTGCTCTTCAGCTATGCCTCGCTCATCTTCATCTCCCTCGCTCTCAGAGATCTGCCCGTGCATGCAGAGCGATTGCAGATTGTCGCAAGTCTGCTGAAGCAGGAGATGGGCAAGGTCCTACATGCAGACCAGCTGGGCAGCATACCGCATCCCGCGCTGGTACTGCTGCTCTGGGCTAGCATGATACACTTAGCCACGTCACTGAGAGGCAACATGGACCATTTTGTCATTGCGTCACTTCGAGCGATATCATCGGAGCTCAACATTGACTCCGTGGAGGAGTTGAAAGACTCGCTTCGACTCATCACATGGCCGGAGGGTTTCCTGGAGTCAGTGTTGGCAAGACTGCTTTGATGGGCAATCAGCGACTAGCACGAGAAGCTTCGGGCCGTTATAGTATGAGTGAGCCAGACACCATAGTTGGTACGCACCTGAAGTCCTACACAGCTGGTTGGCTTCGCCCGGCAGCTTTGAAGTTGTCGCCAGTGTACTCCAGCGTGGATGCAGCTGCTCTTGAAGTGTACTCTTTCACTCGAGTAGCATGAGGTGCCATGCCGAGGAGGAGATCACACAGCCATGACTGTCTCTTTGGGTATACGTGCAAATCGCCCAATTGAGAACATGCGTTGGAATAGGGTTCGCCAGACAACACCAGTCGATGAACTTGAGACACCCTCCACCGCAATTCCGAGCCCGTTCATCCATCATCATGCCGTGTCCCTTGCCTGCCTGTAGCTCGTCTCCTGATCCATCTGGATCTCCTGAATGCTCTTCGTGACGTCCTCCAGAATCTCCGCAGCATGCGCGTGGAACTCAGCCTGCGCCTTCACCAACGCGGCCACGTTCCTCAACGGCTCCGGCGTGTCCAGGACATTCCGCATCACGCTCGTCGCCTCATCCACCTTTTCCACGAAGGCATCCTCGGCCTGCTCGATCGCGCGACGCTGCTGCTCGGTGTAGTTCTCCTCGTGCCGCCCCCCCGCAGCCGCACGCGACTTGGCTGCGTCGAGCGAGAGCCGGGCGTTGGTGACAGCCGTGCGCGCTTTGTCCGCGGACTTGATGCTCTGGTTTAGTGTTGTGGACCACCCGGCGAGGAACATGCCCTGGATCTTCTCATCCTGCTCAAGGCGCGCCGCGCCAACCTTCTCCTGGGCGATGGCGAGCTTCTCCAGGCCTTGCGAGAAGGGGTCGGGTTCCGTCGAGCCTTGAGGTGTGGCCATGGCGATGCTCTGCGAGCCAGAGAGAGCGGCGCGGGCGATGGCATGGTTGAAAGTCTTGGGCTGGGGCTTGGCCGAGGGAGGCGCGGTCATGGCGTGTTGGGCGTCGGCCACGGAGGAGGCTTTGGAGAGCGCGTTGACCTAGACAGGTGTCAACTCAGTGGTGCCTACCCTCTCCTGGACCATGATGCCCGCCTACCTTCTCACTGATCCCCTTGCCCATGTCCTGGAAGCTCTCGCGGATGTTGGGCGGGTAGTCGTAGGCTTCGTTGGCATACTGACTCGTCGCGGCCAGCATCTTCTGGTGGGTCTGCTTGAGCGCTTCAATGCGCGTCTCCAGCTCGACGTAGTCGTGCGGCAGCTCCGTCTTCTCGCCCGCATTGCCTGTCTGTTCGCGGATCCATTGCTGACTGCGAGCGGCGAAAGGGGTGACGGAGGAGGACACGGTCTTGCCGAAGGAGGCGAAGCCTTTCGTGAAGTTCTCCATGCTTCGTGCTCGCGTGTGCTGGGGCTTCTGCTGGTGGTCAGATAAGGCAATCGGTCGAGTCAACAATGGAACCTGGAAACGGCCCTCCCTTGCGGGCCAGAGCGAAGCTTAGCTGCGCCCCACGCTCGTCACTGCCCGCCTCAGGCATTACGGCTGTGCGTTGCGCGGCCAACGTTTCGTAC
Organism: Teratosphaeriaceae sp. CCFEE 6253; assembly: GCA_033119285.1. Taxonomy (NCBI): domain Eukaryota; kingdom Fungi; phylum Ascomycota; class Dothideomycetes; order Mycosphaerellales; family Teratosphaeriaceae; species Teratosphaeriaceae sp. CCFEE 6253. Next base: position 20,896 of record JAWDJV010000228.1, on the reverse strand, counting down.
ACAGATATGTCCAGTCTCGGGGTCGAGCGAGCCTGCAACTTCCAGTCAAACCCTTCCCCAGAGGCCAGCCTAGACAGCTGATCCTGATGATGAAAGGTTCGTTTGACAATTTTAGCACTGCCGGACGTGCACGCATGCCCAGCAGGTTCCACCCTAACACCGCGATGAGGTACTGTCAATTTGTTAGGGACACCACCACCGATGCCCCGAAGGACAACGGGGGTGATGGCTGTCAGGCTGCTGCAGGACAGCGGCTCAGCTTGATGTGAGCTCGCATGATGAGGAGCACGACTTCGCGGTGAAGCCGGCTGTGCTTGTGCACGGCAAGTGCAACTACTCGAAGAGCGGAAGGTGGTCACCAGTATTGGCCTTGCTCAGCTTGGATCCGTGATCGCTAAGGTCGAACTCATGTGCCTCATACTTCTGCTTGCAGGCTGCGCTGCGATCGCGTCTCGTTCCTTTCGTGTCCACACCAAGGTGTGCACGAAGCTGCACTGTAGAGCCGTACAACGTGCCGCAGGCCCTGCACAAGATCGGGTGAGGGGTTGCAGGTGCCACGTGACCAGGAGGAAGTGCCAAGGCCAGTGTCAAATCCTTGCTGACCATAAGCTTCTTGCCCCATTTCTCCGAAGTGCGACACTTCTCAGCATTCTTGCTTTCCGCGGCGTTCTGAAGGCCGAGATGCATTTGGAGCAAGTCCTTCTGGTTGGTCCTGTAACCACATTCTCTGCATCTGAAAGGCTTCTCAGGATCCACGTGATTGAGCTTCCAGGCTTTCAAGCCGGGCTCCAGTCGCAGCGCATCGCCTCTCGTGGCATTGAGGTTGATGCGACGTGGACCGAAGACATCGCGAGGGAGTATGCCCTGAGCATATTCGTACACTGTCATTGCGAAACAAGCTCGCTTGAGGTTAGTGCCCTTTTTGGCCTTTTGAACAACATATGAGACGATCTCGTCATCTGCACGAAGGAAGTTAATGATGAAGCGGATACGGCCAGCTTCTTCGAAGTCTCCATCGGCTGGGACTTGAGCAAAGTTCTGCTCATCGTAGTCATCTGAAAGGGTCAGTTCCACGGTGACGTTTGATCTGTTGTCCAAATCTAGACCGGCAGACAGCATTTCGCTGTACTGTTTGTGGGTGAGCTTAACCTTAGCATCACACAGTAGTGTGACCCATACGGTGGGAAGTCTGTCGTCTTCACTCTGCGCTTCACGATGGAGCGGCCTTTGAAGGCCTCCATTCAGCAGCCTCTCGAGTCCAGCGCTACGGACTAACTCTGTTACGGGTGCTGTATGGTTGCATGACACGATCGAATAGGTACCACGACACGCTCTTGCCAGGGCCTGTGCCATCACTTGAGAGGGAACAAGACCGTTGGAATAAGCTCCAAGGAATGTCCGAAAGCAGTTCAGAAGATGCGCAGGTAGCAGCGCATTGAGTAGCCCTGTGCGTTTTACAAACAGCGATTTGGTATGGGGCGTAGCGAACAGTCCAATGCGAGCAGTCTCCAGGATCTGGATGGGTGCGGTGCCATACGAAGCTAGCACGTTCAAAGGCAAGTAGAACAATGCACCGCAGTACACTTTCTTGGTGGGATTGACCTTGCTATCCCACATCTTGTACAGCCATTTGGATCGCGCTCACAGCTTGACGTGCGATGAGCCTCGGAGAGATGGTGAGTAAGACGGCTGCCCATGCGCGCCCTCGAAAGACGGTAACTCGAGCCGACATACAAGTCAACCAAGTCAGACTTGACGAGGCCAATGAAGTAGCAGCCAATTTTGCCATTAGCTGTGTCACGAGGGTGCAGGAGCTCCATGAAGCGGAAAATGTCCCAGGGTTGGCCTTTCGCAAGACACTGATCGAGATACGTCACTAGATCTGCAGGCATACCTGCAAGGGCATACTCGACGAGTGCGACAGCGGTGACAGCCATGAAGGGAGCGATTGCATCCGCGGCGAGGAAACCCGGGAGCTCATCAAGAACAGCCTGCACCGCGTAGAGCAGAATGGAGCGGAGGCACAGAGACGTGGCGACAGCAGCAGCGGAGACGGCAGCAGAGACAGGGGCAGGGCCATGTGCTGAAGCAGAGCTACGGACTTCCGTAACTGTGACTTGAGCGACCGGAGCGGTCATCTCTTCATGTGGCACAAGGCCAGCGTCCACGAGATCCTCGCGGGTAATTGGAGCAATCTGCTCCTCTCCATGGTCGGGCTCAGAGGCCTCGACATCTTCGACTGGGTCAACAGCAGCCCCGCTGACCTCACCTGATGCTGGGACTGGAAGTCCCGCAGGCTGTTCGGTGCGCACGTTGGACGTGCCACCTGTCAGTGCCGAAGGCAAAGACGCCTCGCTCAAGAGCGGATTGGCTGGAGTCGAAGACTCCGCCGGGGCTGACTGTTGCGCAGTCGCCATATTGCCACGTGGGCCGAAGAAGGACAACAACGACCTCTGAGCCTTCGCCGCGGGCTGCGCAGACGAGGCGGCGGGAGCAGCAGGGCGCTTCACCGCACCAACAGACGACTTGGGAGGCATCTTCGGCGGTCGAGGACCAGACCCGAAGTGCGAGAGAGAGGAGAAACTGCCACAGCGCGTTAGCAAGCGCGTAACACATGTAATGACTTGATCGGGCAGTGATCGGAGGCGAGTGGAGGGAGAACGGATGCCATCAAGCTCTCTTTCCGGTGAATATGCCCAACAGAGAATGAATGAAACGCCAACGACACGCGCTCGAGCTCTCTTCCGGGAGGATTGTGTGAGCGAGTGAGCCGGATCATGAGAGACAGCATGAAGCTCTTTTCCTGGTGAAGACGCGTGGAAGAGCTTGTGGATAGCGGCAAAAGTACGCGTTCGAGCGGTCTTGCTGAGAAGAACGCGTGCTGTGATAACAGTGATGAAGATCTTGTTGAAGTTCCTTTCTGGTGCTGACGCGTCGATGAGACGCGTTTCATACGTACGAAGTGATGGCGCAGTGCGCGTGGTGGGTGAGTCGTAGGATGACTCGTGGTACGCGCTGTGTGCTTGCTGACGCTGGGGTAGCTGCAAAGTGGTGCGCGTATGTGTGTTGTCCTCGTCTGCTGGTATGGAGGGGAGAGAGTGGAAGTCAGCTCAATGCTCTCGACCTGACGCGACAAGTGGGTCCTGGCAGACGTAACGAGTCGCCGACTCCCGGGGTGGGTCCGCTGGTCGTACGTTCACCTCAAGTTTGATCTTTCATGTTGAGTGGGAGTTGCGAGAGTTATCACGGACTTAGTTACCGTGTGCCGCTGGTCATAAGATTCGCGCCACTACTGGTTGCAAAAGCTCGTGAGTGAGTCCGCCAATGTAAGCATCCAAACGATGAGCCAGCGGCCATTATTGTTCACTTGAAGGCTAACCTCCACCTATGCTCAACACACTTGTTGAATGCATTCCACTAGGCCCAGGAACTACGTGTGCGGAGCACATGCCGCGACGTTCAGCTATTGGCTCCGGCTGGCCTTCGCGATCCAAGATCGACAAACAGTATATCGACGGTACTGGAAATGCCCAGATGGCGCCCCCCGTCGAGCGTCGGACAGCTGTAATGGCGCCCAATCACTCGCCTCGTCGAGTTCTCCCGGCCGCCGTTGAGCTGACATCCAACCAGACTGTCGCAGCTGCTGTCGCTAGGCCCGACGGTCTGTTCGGGCGCTATCATTGCGGTAAGCTTGCTATGGATGACATGTGTGGCGCCAGACGAAGGCTGCCGGTGGCAGCGGCGCGGTTGACGGCGGTATAAATCTGTACACAGACACCGAATCATGTAGCTCATCTGCTGGCGGCAAGCTGGGGTCAAGCATCGTCGAATCCGGCATAAGAGCGATCAGCTAAGAAGGAGTGAGAGTTTTCCTCCGGCGGCAGCATATCGTAGCTACCCTCATGCAGCCACCGTGGCAGAGGCTCTGCCATACGGGCTGGGTACGAGTGCATACTGTGTGGCCTGCTAGCGCTATGAAATTGGTTCGCTTCGTCATGCCTTCGTGTGCTCGTGGATAGCGCACGAATGTTGTCCAGGTGTGGTGCGGTGGCTTCGTGGCGTGTCGCCCGCTGGGTTTAAAAGCTGTTTTCGTGGTGATCGACAGCGCACGGACTTCGCGGGGCAGGTGAATGGCAAGAGAAACTACGATAAGGCCCAACGTGCTCCATTGCAACACTGTTGCATTGCCTTGCGGTGTGTTTAAGCTATCATCGCGTGGCACCGGCCGCGGATAAGTACTGGCCGTCGGACGCTACTTCGCGCGGCGCGCTCTCCGCCACGTGCTCCTGCCGCCTCGGCCGGTTGCTGCAGCCCAGTCGGGACAAGCGTTCGGGGACAATCCCAACGTCGCTTCTTCATCCCATTGTGTGATTACCTGTTCAACACCATTTTAGAGCGCTCATTGTTGCCCGAGCTGTTAGATTGTACATGTGCTGCCGTCGTCAATACCTACACCTGAAGCTGAGCGCATACCGCTCCGTGCAACAGCAACACAGCCTCGCGGACACCCACACATTGATCTGAGAATGGAACACCGCAGAGCTGCAAAGATATAATGAAAACAGCGTCGTACGAGTGGAACAACTTGACAATGGAATTCGGAAGACTGTGAGGGTGCCGTCACCCGCGCCAATGAAGAGGTAAGAGAAAGTAGCAATGACTTGCGCACTACAGCACAACACTGCGATCCTGGCAATGGTACACCGAGCGGTGGGGAAGTATACGTATTGTCCGCAGCGGTCTTCGGTATCCGCGACGATCTCTTCCTTGAGCTTGACGGCCGAGCCAAACCGGCTACCGTACACATCCTGCGCTGGCCGTCTTTGCTGGAACATTACTCTTGCGTCGCGCAGACGCTAATGGCAGGCTTAAGTCCCTCCCAGCTCTGGAGTCTTCCTGAGAATCTCGGCAATCCAGTATGTGAGTCTGCAAGACTGGGTACAATCGCCAATAGTGAAGCCGGAATACAGAGTATCGCAGGCGAACCAGGCCGCATGGACCTGCAGTAGACATCATACCCGACTCGTGAATTACGGTGAGCAAAGTCCAGTGCTACGGCTATCCCGGACGGCCGTCGATGTTCTGTCTTCTGTCGCATCGGCTCTCCCCGGCCAAGAGAGGGTATCTCCCGGCTCGTTACTTGTGCTTGCTTCGATGGATCCTAGATTCTTAACTAGATTCTTAGGATGGCTGGGTTGACGACAAACAAAATCCAAGAGAGGCTGTGGTCTATGATAGCGCCAAGGTGGACTGCACGTGCGCCAGCATCCTGTCATCTGCCGACACCATTGGCAGCTTAAGCGAGCTCGACAAACTCTCTAATCCACCTCCGCGGACTTTAACGCTGGCGCGTAGTGTTCGCGACACGCGTACGCGTTCCATAAGTAGGCCTCTCCATCCCGTCTGTTCTCCTTCCTTTTCTTCAGCATTCGACGTTTCGACTTCTGTACGTATGACATATTCCCTTGTCTCGAGATCATCCCCAAGACCTTCTGCGGTCATTCAGAAAGATGCAGCAAGCCAATGCACCCCACTCATCGCCGCCGCCGGTCCTTCCCTTATCCGACGTATCCTTCATACTCCGCCTCTCCACTGGTCCCCTGAAGCACTCACCTTGACCACTCCCCAACCACCCCCATATCCTTCAGTCAAGGCGCAGCTCCGTGCAACGAGATTCGACAGCCCGCATCGTCACTGGCATCGTACGCACGGAAGCTCGTCTGGCAGCGTCCCCAGCCCATTTCAATCCTCACCTCCCCTTTCGTCCACCCCCTTCAGCACGAGGCCCTTCGGCGATACCGGGAGATGTTTGACAGCCCACGCTGCCGGCTATTTCCCGGGTCCACTGGGTTGTGTATACATTGAACCATCAAAGGTCTGCAGAAGTAATACGATCAATTGGCTGACTGGTATAATTGTACAGTAAATCGACATAGCCATATCCAGCATGGCCCCCTCGGTTATCAGCGGCAGAGTGCAGAAGCTCATCGATGCGTCGAAGGCAAGAGCCGGCGGTGCGGCGATCTCCACGGCAAAAATCGCCCTCCCGCCAGTGAAGATTACGAACTATCACGGCATCCAGCGCACGTCTTTGCGAGACATGAAGAAGCCCGACGACTTCAAGGACAGCAGCGACAAGCAGTGGTGCAAGCACCATGGCGAGACAAGCGGGACCGGCGTGCACAAGTCTGTCGGGTGCAAGGTCATCGCCAACGAGAAGCTCATGGCTGAAGGCAAGGAGCTGTGCGACCTCCCCCACCCCGAAGTCCTCAAGGAATGGGTGGACAAGAAAATCGCAGCGCGCAAGTCGCACAATGCGCGGGAGGCGAAGCAGAGACAAGGCATTCACAACGTAAGTACATCGCCCATTTTATGATTGGGTCGTCTTACTGACTCACACGCAGATGAATGCGTTCATGGGAATTCTCGGGGGTGGGCGTGGCGGGCGCGGGCGTGGGCGTTGAATTCATGGCGATCGACCGGCTGGTTATGCTGCTAGCGTGGATGGAAGTTCATTCACTTCGGATGCGCGTAGCAACGGCCGCTTCAGCCGTGCATTACATTTCAACTCCAAGCAATCATATCGTTTCCCAAGTGACGCACCTACCACGCAGTCGCGGCTCTTGTGCTCACAAGTCTCTCGTCTTACTCGTCGAGCTGCCACTTGCCGACCTCAAGAACATCGTAGCTCACCCAGCACATCATGAACAGCCCACCGCAAGAGGACAGCGACCTCGTCGCCACCGCGTCGTTCCGCCTCTGCCACCAGTCCAATACAAGCGCCGTCGTCTACCGCTTATCCGTCACACCGAGCCCGATCCAGTCTGAGCTCGACATTATGACTGCGCTTGGCCAGAACGCCCGGACATCTTTCTGCACCTTCCATGAAGCGCGTGAAGCGTGCGTAGTGAGCCGTCCACTGAGCGACCTGATCAACATCTGGCACCCGGACAAGATCGAGGGAAGCACATTCTGTCTGCACCTACATCCCCGGCAATTCAGACTGGCCGACGAGGCGTTGACGCAGGCGTTGACCGAGTGGAGGGCCGGTGAAGCCACTGCGACCGAAGCGAGCGGCTCGCAGGCTACTTCGCCAACGGAGATCAGGGTCGCGCGCGGGAAATCTGCATCAGGCCGGTCAAAAGATGGCGACGCCGTGATCCTCCACGTGACTTTCCCACAGGAAGAGGGCTCCGTTCTGGACGCCGAGGTGTGGAGCGGTGTGAAGGTTTCCGTGCCGCTCACAGCGCGCGTCGAGACCATCCCCGTCGTGGTGATGAAGGAGATGCAGAAACTGTTGAGGCAGGACAAGCGGCTCTTTGCGATGCTGCAAGAGGGCAAGAACAGGCTTACCTTCAAGCCTTACCTCCAATTCAAGGACTGCCGAGACGGCTATGTCGACCTCGAGCATGGGAGAGTGGTGGTCCAGTCCATCGCTCGTCTGTTCTCGGATTCATCGGAGCAAGCACGCGAGATTGAGGTGATGGTCGAGGTGGAAGGCGAGTCGTGCGACACGGCGCCAAGCAAGCCGGCTGAGGCCGTGGTACCCTTCGTCTGCGAGGTGTCTGAGATGTTTCGCCTGGGCAGAGTCCAAGATGTCGCGAGCTCGGGAGCCAAAGCCAAGACGATGCCGTGCGAAACGGCGGTCATCGGTGCCCTCGATGTCGAGACCGGGTTACGTCTTGGTGCAGTAACGATCTTCGCCGTCAACAACATGAGCATCGGCGATTGCTACGCCGGTGCGATGCTCTGCTTCAAAGAGTCGTATGCCTGGGCAGACAAGTATTGGGGTGCGAGAGCGCTGGAAGACCTGGCCGCTATGGTTCGTGCGCATCGGAACGACAGACTGAAGCCCGGCCAAGAGCTCCCGATCCGTCCGGACTATACCTTTGAGCGCTTCGATGCTGGGGTGTTGAAGCTCGGCCTGATCAGATGGCCGTCGTCTGGTGTACACTTGACCATCCGGTGCGTCAGCATGCTGCCGCTAGACGACATGGTCTTCGTCTTCCCGGCCCTGAAGTACACCCAGTACACCCTGGAGGCCGTCGACACTGTTGACTCCGTCAAGATGATGATCCGCGAAGAGATGAGGGCCAAGAGAAAGGATGGTCGGACCTGCGGAAGCTTGTTCCAGAAAGACGTGGTGGGACGATGGGACTTGGTGCTGTGGATTCTACCTCAGATCGACGGGATGACGACGCTACACCGGTGGCTGGGCGGGCCAGTCACTCAATTCATGCGCTCCAAGGGCAAGACGGACGGGAGGCTGTATGTCGAGGCCCATGTCGTAGAGGTCAGACGGGATGAGGAGGAGCACGGGGAGGAGCAGGAGGCGGTCGGAGGTCGCTTGGATGCCGCCGATGGAATGGACGGGCAGTCGGAGGGACTGTTCCTCTCGCGGGCTTGAGGTGAGCTGCAGATCCTGCAGGGGTGCGCTTCGGGCAAAGGTGAAGATGGTGTGGGTTGCGTTCAGCAGCGGACTAGATCAGGTGGTGTCGGCTTCGTTCGGCTTCTCTACTTAACGTCGTGTGCTTGCTTTGTTGCTAAGATGGCTCTCCACGGGTGCTTCGACAGAAGACTCCCTTCGGACGAGATTGCAGTCCCGTGAGAGCGAAACGAAATCATAGTTGTGCAGCAGCGTCATGGCATCCTTCCGTGCGCAAGTGTCCAAGGGTGGCCTCGTGAGGTGCTCTGGGGTCAGTAGTCGCGCAACTCGACCAAGCTCTCGAGACGGCAGCTGTGAAGGTTGGTTGCGAAGTGGAGACGCCCGCAACCGTGGAGCTGGGCATGGCTGATACGTCGCGATGTGTGATCGGAGCCAGATCTTGCCGTGGGTCGTGACGGGCCGATGAGCGAGGAAGCTCCGGGTGGCGGGGCAAGCAGTGGAGGGCGGCCGTCGGACAAAACATCCCAATGCCTGACAAGAAGTGACACTTCTACCGGCCAAGACAAGGCGGATGCCTCGGAACAGAAGCGTCCATGGATGCGATGCCAAGTCCACATGGCTGCTTTCGGGGAGGGTGATGTGGGAGGCAGGCACGAGAACAACGATGCTCCTGCACCCACTACTGTACATGTACCCAGCGAGATGTGTCGTCGGGCTTTTGGTGGGGAGCCGAAGAGGACGTGGGCATTTAGTCACAGCTCGCTCCGCTCACCTCACCTCATCAACCGTACTACTGCCCCCAAGCCTACACACCGACCAGCCCCGCAAGCTTGAGGTCTGCAGCAGCTCGACGAGATCCATGCGCCACCCGCGAGTCAGCCACTCAGGGCTCGACAAGCCACGGGATGTCGGTGGCTCGGTCCTCGTCATGCCCGTTGTAGCAGCAGCGAGCTCTGTCGAGGGCACCATCTCTATCATCACCTCAACTACCCAATAATCACGGCGCGCCAAGCGTCGCAGAGAGTCGGCCATGTTGGCCTGAGCTGCCGGGCATGGCCATGTGCGTGTGGTCTGCCAGCCCGGCCGAGATTGGTGACCGCTGGAAAGCTACAAAGCTCCAGGCTGTGAGTTGAACTTCTCGCAGTCATCAACTCGCGCATCTCGCACTCCATCTCGTAAATCTCGTCTCTAACATACGCCCCTTACATGATGGCCGATGCGGACGTCCCGAGTGTACTGCTCGGCCTTACCACCTCATACTCCCGCATTGGCCTCCTTGCGCTCTTGACATTGATTCTACCTGCCCTACTGGGACAAACCATCTTCAAACTGTACTTCCATCCCCTCGCCAAGTAACCCGGCCCTCTGATCGGCCGCATGACGCAATGGTACGACGTCTATCACGCTTACAAAGGCGACAAGCACGTTCTTCTCTATCGACTGCACCAGCGCTATGGACCGCTTGTGCGCTTCACGCCAAACACTTTGTCCATCAACGATCCGGAAGCGCTCAAGGCGATCTATGCCCACGGGGACAACGTGCAGAAATCGGTGTTCTACCAATGCTTCCGCGCCGCGCCCACCGCAGTCAGCACTTTGCTCGCGACCGAAAAGATACATCATGCGCGCAAGAGGCGTGTCATGGGACAGGCCTTCCCACCCGAAGCGATACGTGCGTTCGAGCAGTACGTCCTTGGCCATGTACAGGCTCTCGTTGATCGGATCGATGCGATAGTACACAGCGGCGGCATCGAGAAGGCCCACCAGAGCATCAACATGGCGGCAATGCTCAACTGGCTTGTCTTCGATATCATGGGGGACCTCGTATTTGGCAAGTCATTCGGCACCTTGGGCGATAAGCCAGAGAACCGGCGAGGGATTTGGTTGCTGGGCAGGGCGGCGAAGCGTAATTACGTTATTGCTGCGATGCCTGCCCTCGCCCGGCTGGAGATGTACCTGCCATTCTTGCGGAGCCTTTACCTGGACAGACGCAACTACTTGGCATTCGGTAAGGCCCAAGTGATAGCTCGGACGGAGGTGAACGGCTCTGGCGAGACCGGGAGACGCGACATCTTCTCCTTCCTGCTTCATGCCAAGGTGAGTCGGGCGACAGACAGGCTGCGCACACAGCACTAATCACGCTCCAGGATCCGGAGACCGGCTCAGGCTTCCCTATGCCCGAGCTGTTCATGGAAGGTAACACTTTGATCGTAGCTGGTAGCGATACATCCAGCACAACCATGTCCGCCGTGCTCTTCTACCTGCTGCACAACCCTAAAGCGCTCCGGCAGCTGGAGGATGAGGTGCGCAATACTTTCCAAGCGGCCACAGATATCCGAATGGGCTTGCAGATGCAACGGTGCTCGTGGCTTCAAGCCTGCCTTGACGAAACCATGCGGCTGAGTCCTGCCGTGGCGGGCCTTCTACCAAGGGAGGTCATGGATGGCGGCTTCAGTATATCTGCTATGGGACTGCACTTCCCACCCGGCGTGGTGATCGGCGTTCCCATCTATGCAATTCAGCACAACAAAGATTTTGTCGACGATCCGTTCGCCTTCGAGCCCAATCGCTGGCTGGACCAAGACGACAAGCTGCCGGAACACCGCCAGAACAAGGAAGCACTCGGCTCAGTCTTCACCCCCTTCTCGCGCGGCGACCGATCGTGCTTGGGCAAACCGTTAGTCTACATGGAGCTCAGCATCGCTATTGCACGACTGGTGTGGGAGTACGATATGTGCTTGGCGCCTGAGCAGCACAGGAGCGCTGTGACGTGCGAGGAGATCAGCAGCGGCTTGCGGCATCCTCGGGAGTACCAGTATCAGGACTGGTTCCTGTCGAACAATGAGGGGGTGCATGTCGAGCTCAAGGCAAGGAAGAAGTCATCTAGGGAGAGAGGACTGCCGTGCGCTGAGTCGGCCGGACCGCTCTGAAAGGTGCTCGCGTCCTTTCAACTACTACATTCGCAGCATGACGGGCATCTCGAGGCTGGATTGAGGACAACATCGTCCCCTCCGACACCGCTCGAGCCTTGAAGAGAGGTATCAGGCACTTAACGCCTCTGTTTGGGCCTTTGCCGATTGATATGGCTCTACACCTTGCGTGTCTGCCGAGCACGTCGCAGATCGCCATGTCCCAGGGCCTTCGCTACGTTGATCTACCAATGCTGTCCATGATACAGCGCCCTCCATTTCGCCGATCTCGGGTCTGCAATGGCGGGGTCAATGATCACCGCGACGCAATTCGAGGTACGTCGAGTGCACGTCAATACAAGACAAGCACGAAGGTAGGCTGAACAAATCTCCCCTTGCCTCCTCATCTCATCACCATGTCTCCTTCCACTCTCCACTCCAAAGAGAAACTCTACCGCATCGCCGCCATCCCTGGCGACGGCATCGGCGTCGATGTCACCAATGCTGCAGTCCAAGTCCTCGACACTCTCGCAGCTGCCAATGGGACTTTCAAGTTCGAGTACACGACCTTCGACTGGTCCAGCAAAGCCTTTCTCGACCGGGGCTGGTACATGCCGCCTGATTGGGCAGATCAACTCAAGAAACACGACGCAATCTACTTCGGCGCAGTCGGCTGGCCAGATGTCCCGGATCATATCTCACTATGGCAGATGATCTTGCCAATCAGACAGCAGATGAACCAGTACGTGAATGTCCGTCCGACGAGGATCCTTCGGGGCACACGCGCGCCGGTGTCCCAGCTGCAGGAGAAGCCCGGGGATCTGGACTGGGTCATCGTGCGAGAGAACAGCGAGGGCGAGTATGCTGGCCAGGGCGGCACGACGCACGGCCATGCATCCAATGCCGTCGCCACAGAGCTGGCCATTTTTACGAGAGTAGGGATTGAGAGGATCATGAGATTCGCATTCGAGACTGCCAAGTCAAGGCCGAGGAGGAAGTTGACTATGGTGACGAAGAGCAATGCACAGCGGCATGGCATGGTGCTGTGGGATCAGGTCTTCTACGAGGTCGCGAAGGAGTACGAGGGGGTTGTACAGCATGACAAAATGTTGGTCGATGCTATGACGGTCCGGATGGTAAACAAGCCGGAGAGCATGGATACCATTGTCGCGACGAACCGTGAGCGCTCACTACTAGCACTGCATCACCTCCGCCATACTCTTCTACCTTATGGCAAGGCGCTAGCTGACCACAGATCCGCTGCATGCCATAGTCCACGCAGACATCCTCTCCGACCTCGCTGCGGCCCTCGCGGGGTCCATTGGTATCGCGCCCTCCTCCAACCTCGATCCCACACGATCTTGTCCGAGCATGTTCGAGCCGATCCACGGCTCAGCTCCAGACATCGCAGGACAAGGCATCGCAAACCCGGTTGGCGCATTCTGGTCTGCCGCTGAGATGGTGAGATGGCTGGGGCAAGGTGAATTGGATACTGTAGCGGATCAGTTCATGCAGGCCATCGAAAATGTGACGGGGGAGCCAAGCACGCGGACGAGAGACATGGGTGGAAGCGCGGATACCAAGGGAGTGACGGAGGCGGTATGTCGGGAGATTGAGAAGGTGTGCGGGAAGTGAGGGCCAGAAGTGAGCGGCGTACCTGTTGCGGCAGCATGCTCAGGCGCGGCTCTGTGCTGTTCCACCACGCAGCATGCTCTGCATCGATTGGCTTGTCCGCCCGCGCAATGGCGTGTCGTGATCCAGACCGAGGCAGCCCTCGAAGGCCACCAGTCGTTCCGTGGTTGTTGATGGCCCTCGTGTTCGGAGTGGCCCATCTAAATCATTCCTCACCCCGTCCTGATAGCCTCCACCAACCCCATCTCATCCCCCGGCTTCACGGCCGGACCCCGCCGTACGATCGTCCGGTTCTCATACTCCTCCCACGGCCTCGTCCCAAGCCTCTCCAATGGCCAGACCACACACACCGCCTTCCCCAACACCAGACTCTTCGAGATGGGCCCATATGCGTTACTGTCCCAACTCTTCCGCCAGTGGTCGCCCTCGACCCACACATGTCCCGTCGGTACCACCACCCCACCCGCTGCACTCATCGCATCCCACCCCCGACTCTCCGGCAGGTCCGCCCCGTCCCGCTTCCTCGCCGGCCGGCGCCGGGGATCCAGCACCACGCGATCGCCCTCGGTAGCCACGACGCGTTTCACGGCGTTCAGTTCGGGTCGACTCGGGCTGCGGAAGAGGACGACATCGCCGCGCTGCAGGTCCTCTTTCCGCCGCACGCTCCACCACTTGTTCCAGAGCACGAGATCGCGGCGGGCGGTGGTGTCGTAGTCCGGGCAGAGGGAGGGCGACATGGAGGCGCCTTGCACGAAGGACGTCTCGAGGATGTTGTCATTGATGAAGATGGTGGGCGCACAGAGCCAGAAGGTGCCCGCCGCGGTGATGGAGAGGTAGCGGCCGGCGCGGCGGAGGGAGGGCGACAACATCGCTGGCCATTGCAGCAGGGAGGGTCGCGTGTCGGTGATGTGCATGGAGGTGGGGGGCCTGAGGCCGTCACCAGGACAGGGCACCTGCACCTCACAGCACTCACAGCCGCGATAGCTTGGCTGTACTCCTCCCTCGACCCCTCGCCTCACCCGCAACAATGCGGCAACGGCTTCCACGACGGCGTGCGCCCAAGATTTAACATTGCCTAGGGTTACAGCCTTGACAGCTGTACGGACATTTCTGAGTAGACGGTCGCTCACCTCGCCGCCTGACAAGAGCGAGGCTAGAATCTTGCCCCGAGGACTCCACCTCGCACATCGCACAGGTGTAATCGGCACCATTACTCACGAGGATCTCCATTCACGGCGCTCCCGGCGTCAACACAGGTGGACTATCGCGACATCTGGCGTGCAGTAGAGCAAGGGACTGACCTGCTCCAAGAATTAAGACCACGCGGCTTCGAGAGCGCCTTCAATGGACAGGATCGAGCCTGCACGACCAGAGGGGTGCTTCGTTACTGCCAACGGGATGTAACCCTAGCGTCATCTACGGATCTCCGCGAGATGCTTAGCCTTGGGCGGCTCTAACCGGTGTTAACGGCTGTAATGCGCGAAGCAGTATCGGTACGCCATATAAGGATCCGTGGATGTCCGGCTGCGTCGGACTGGCGTGTACCCATTGACACTAAAGCGCACGCCTCCCCCGCATCGAAGACAGCCAGGTCCAGGGACAACGGCAATCTAGTATCCTGACTTGCGCCCATGGCTTTCGCCCTGCTCCAGCCAACGAGACACGATGTCTACCCCTTCATTGATCCCACCCAGAATCTCAGAACGGCCGCTGCTGGCAAGACTGTGCTCGTCACTGGTGCTGGTACGGGCATTGGGAGAGGCATAGGCGAGTCCTTCGCGCTCGCCGGCGCTTCGTCACTGATTCTGGTTGCGCGCCGGGCAGAGAAGCTGGAAGAAACCAGAGCAAGCATCGACGAGCTGACGCCTGACTGCCGCGTGACCGTGGCAAGCGGCGTGGATGTCGCTGATCGCGCATCGATCGAGCAGCTCTTCAAGTCCTTGGCCCATGACGTTCCCGATGTGATTGTGTCCAATGCAGCTTCGTCGAGCTCAGCGAGCATTGCAGACTCCGACCCAGGTCTATGGTGGCAGGGCATGGAGGTCAACGTTCGTGGGTAAGAGGCGCGCGCTCCCGAGATCAGATATTGATGCTGACCGCCACACCCCGGCGCTCTCTAGGCCATACTTGATCGCGCGCAGCTATATTCACGCCGCGCGCGCTGCCGGCAAGACAGGCGGTAGGATCATCAACGTCTCCAGCAACAACGCCTGGCGCTACATTCCCGGACTGTCGTCTTACGCTGCCTCGAAGGCCGCGTTGAACACTTTGACGGAGTACATCGATAACGAATGCCTGACGGATGGATCCGGTATCAGAAGCGTCGCCATGCATCCGGGAGGTGTCCCGACAGACATGGCTCGCTTGGCTGGTATCCCGGAAAACTTGATGCGCCTCATGATCGATCAGCCTGCGCTGCCAGGGGCGACAGCCGTCTATCTGAGTACGCAAAGGGCCGACTTCCTGATGGGAAGGTTTGTCAGCTCCACCTGGGACATGGAGCAACTGGAAGGCGTGAAGGAGAGGGTGTTGGAGGAGGATCTGCTGAGGAGTAGAGTCGTTGGCGTAGCGTGATGCTGAAGCGATCTTGCGCGCTCGAAGGTCCGGAGAAGGTCGCGAGCAAGCCAACCTCTAGCGCTACAGCTGAGTATCCGCAGCTCCCACACTTCAACCAGACCGTCCATGTTGACGTCCAGCTGTGAGTCGATGTGCAACATACTGCCTTGACAAAGAGCATACCGGAGCCTTCCGATGAAAAAGGCAGCTTGGGGCATGTACTGCCGAATCCGCGTCCCGTCCAGATTTCGTCACCACTCCCACCTCCCAATAGCTCGGATCTGTTCCTGCATTAGTCTCGCATTGCGTGATGCTGGACGCAAACGTGTGGGGGTGTGAATAATGATTCTCCTTGCGCCGCGAGCCGTGGCTTCTCCGTACACACTTCGGCTTACCTCCGAGCGCTGTGCAACGTTGCACCCGCCTGAACCGCAAACAGTTTTGGAACGGTACGGTGCAATTGACAGTATACCGTACTGTCATCACGCAATGCCTGGGGCCATAGTGTCGATGGTCCAGACGCAAGCACGGAACTCTATCGCGAGCCCTGCTAGCCTCCGCGTAGATGAGACGACTCTAGGGGCTATCGGGCAAGCGCCGTTGCTCGCTGGGATGGCACGCAGACATGTGGTGCTAGTGCGAAGCTCCAGACCATCCCAGCGCATGCTCACGAGCACCCCTGCTTCGTTGGTGTGAACCGGTGCTCGCCGAGCATCTCCAGACGGACCTGGCTCGGGCAACGCAAAAACGGTCGGTTGAGCCAACCCTGTCCGGGCCGCCGTCTCTGAGCCACGCAGATGCAGTTGGCCAAAGGTGGCTTCACTCCTCCATGAGATGGCAGAGACGTGCAGTGCGCCACCAGAGAGGCCGCAGATGCCGCGGGTGATACAGAAGCTCCCACTCACCAGTCCGGTCGATCTGCTCAGAGCTTGGACGTAAGCTGCTGCACGATGGGGCAGGAACAGCTACCGGGGCCCGCTGTCGCGCAAGCTTCAAGGTGTGGCTGCATGCGTACGCTTGCTTTACCAGGTACCTGGAAGCTTTCGTGACGCAGATGCGGATAGCGACCTGTCAACAAGCATGTGTGAACGTCTTGGGCGTGTGTCGGTCGATTGCGCCCTCGCTCTGCGCTCGACGAGGTCTGATCCAACGGCGTGGGCACACGAGGTCACATGCACGGGCTGCCGCCGACCCGGCGTCTGGCTGACGCTGGTGGTCTTGTTGTCAGTGGTCATGCGACTTCCATTATTGAAGGCCCGGAGTCCTTATGATGCGCCAAGGCGCGATAGTCAGCGCCATGAGCATTATTGATGTTGGAGGTGGAGGTGGAGGTCTTCCACGCCGACTTCTGGAAGGCCGGCTTGCTG
Source organism: Teratosphaeriaceae sp. CCFEE 6253 (assembly GCA_033119285.1). Classification (NCBI taxonomy): domain Eukaryota; kingdom Fungi; phylum Ascomycota; class Dothideomycetes; order Mycosphaerellales; family Teratosphaeriaceae; species Teratosphaeriaceae sp. CCFEE 6253. The sequence continues at coordinate 4,046 of JAWDJV010000228.1, read as the reverse complement.
CTAGCTCGGTGCCGTGATGAGTGCCGTCGTATCGCTCGCAGCAGGTGAAGGTGTAGATCGTAGATGGCCGGCGTGCACGTGGGGCACCAGAAGGCGTCTCCACTACGCTCCCCCCGGCGTGCCCCACCGCAGGGACCGGGGGTCGCCCCCAGGCACCATCTGATCGGCCGCGGCAGTCGCGCGATCCAAGCGGCGCTCGTGGCTGATGCAAGGCTCATGCACGGCGCCCGATGGAGCAGGCGTGTGTGAGAAGCTTCTTCATACATCCGGGGGTGCAGGCGTGCCTGCCGTCTGCCGCGCACTGTGCTATGCGCGTCGCTCAGGAGGCAGGACGCGCCCCGCGATCGCCCGTGTGCACCGTCGCGATGCCCTGCGACGACACGGCTGGGCGTGCCTGCCAGACTGGCGATGGCCTGCTCCCGGCTCGCCCCCGGACCAAGATCCAGGTGCATATGCGGTGCCAGCCCGCGCGACCCGGGTCTTCGGGCTCGATTGCCGAGCAGTCCGCGCATCGCCCTCGGCGGGCCCAGCGACGACTGGGCCTTCTCGAACCTTTGACCGCTGACTCGCCGGCCCGACCGCACTCCATCGCTCGAAGCAGGCCTCCTGTCGGGCCCCACCGCAGGGATCAGCTGCCAGACACTGCAACCCACTGCCGCGGCGGCAGAATGGACAGTGCGAGCCACGCCGCCCTAGCCTGCTTAGCCTTCCCTCTGCTTACTGCTTCTGGCTTGCAAAGGCGATGGGCTTGCGGCGGAGAAGAAAAGGGCAGCCGCTCGCACCAGGCTGCCCTCGTCCATCGTGTCACCAGATCTTGCCTCTCCGCTCAATCCGTCCGCTACAGTCCGTGTTCGACGGCCCTTCTGTACGCCAGGCCTGTCACTGGCTGGCCCTACGCTGTGTGAATCCGACGACGGTTGCCTCTTTCGGGCTCAGGATCTCTGGTCCCCAGCCCGGAGGTCGCCCCGGGCCTCCCTCTATATAGCAGTGCTGCGCATCCTGCTTCGATCGGGCATATCTCGACATTCTCACTCATTTCCACACCTTGGGAGGTTCGGCTGATTGCTCGCTCCGCGTCGCCATCACGGGACATTCACATGCAACGCCGTTGACACAAGGACATCACTTCACGGCCCGATAAGACGACGACTCCAGTCGAACCGTCCCAGATCCCCACTACTCCCATCTGCAAGTGCTCCCACGGTCAGCCAGTCGACGACTCATCCGACCACATCTCAGCAGACAGCAAGCGGCCTGGTGAGTTTGGTATGCCTTTCACGACCGGAGGCGCACTGCTGACGGTCGACAGGCACAATGGCGAAGCCGGCGCGATGCGAGCACGCGTTCAAGATGATCAAGTCAGACACGACTCTGATACTATGGAATTGCAACCGGTGCCATTCCGGGCCGCACTGGTTCATTTGGGAGTGTGCCATGTGCAAGATCAAAATGTGTCGGCCTTGCACTCAAAAGGGTAAATGAGTATGGAGCCCCTTCGTCCCACTCATCGATAGCAGCGCTGATCTGCTGCAGTCACGTTGCTTGCTTTTCTTCTCAATGTAAACCATGCTATGGGTCATGTGTCATCCTGCAGCGTTATGCAAGCAAGGCGCCTCAGGAGTGCGATCATGGGATGTGGGGCGCTGGCGGAACAGATGCTAAGGGGTGCATTTCCTGGAGCACCAGAAAGGGCTGTCCGCGAGGACTGGGCCGTTGACGGCTAATGCTTGTGTGTCGCTCTTTGGCGGCGGATATGTTACGACAAAGCTTTTGTACATTCGTCTATTGTCATTGCAGCGCATCTGCGCAATCGCAGCATCTGCTCAACGGCCAAACCATCCTGAGATCACCATTGAGTCGTTTGTTGAGTCGCCCACACCATCAATGACCCAGTATTGTATCACACTGCCGCTGTCGTGTCGCCGGGCAGGCATGCGAGCCGGTCATCCCGCTGCCCTGACGTGAGCCCAAATGCCATCGACGAGGTCCTTTTAGCTGTGAGAGCTCGTGTGCGCCCCTCACTGTACATCGCACGAAATGGCCAGGCCATCGCGACGCTCGCTCGCTACTGTGCATACGGCATGAGTGGTGGCTCTGATGTCACCCGTGGCGAGCCAAGCCTGTAACTTGTCAGCGTACGATGCAGGACATTCTTCCCGTGAAAACCCACAGGAAGCCATCGATCAGCTCATCCAGCGAGTCCTTGATCTCATCTGCAACCTTCACGTCCATGTTCTTTGCAGTGCCTCTCAGGCAGGTCTTCAATGCGCTGGGAACCAGCCGGGTCAAGCTTGCCACGCCACCGTGCTGGAGCGCATCTAGAGCTAACGCAAATGCAGCAGCATCGGTCGTCATCGATGTATGTGGCACTATGCGCAGTGGACAGAGATCCTGCACCGAGATGGCTTTGGCGGACGGAAGCTGTGCATTCTTCTTGGGTGGGCTGACCACGCCGTCCGACTTTGACCAGATCGTCGTTGTCGGGACCAGTGCCTCGAAGTTTGCAGCATGGAGAGCGTCGTAATAGTGACTTCCGTCGCTCTGTTGCCAAAGGGACGCCTGACACAGCTTCCCTATGCACACCTTGCTAAGGTCACTACCAAGGAGGTTGATGCCGTCAAAGTCCGGTGACAGTGGGATGAAAGCATTGGTGACCGTACGTGCACTCGGCCAGAATTGCAAAGCCCATTGGGTGACCGGTCCTCCTTGTGAATGTGTTACTACGGCGGTGTGGAGGCCGCCAGATAGGGATGAGATGTAGTGAAGGCTGTCAGTCATTGCCATCAGCTCATGCACTGTCCCGGCGTTATTGCTCCCCGGCACTTGACTTACGCATACGCGACGTATTCGGAGCTGACTTGCATATCTCCCATTGCCCGGCCAGCTTGGATCTGTCAGCAATTTGATACTGCCAAAGCGACGACGATTCGACGTACGCAGAGTGACATAGCAAGCGGTATAGCTGTTAGCAGCCAGCGCAGGTACGTAGCCTTCTCCCCATGTCTCTTCACCGGTTGTGCTCGTGCCTGTGCGGTCATGAGCGCAGTCCGTCCAGGGGGAGTCAGATGGTCCGCACCGTGTACCAACAACACCGGGGGAGCTCCACCAGTCGGAGTGCCGATAGGACAGGTCAGAGCGGCTGCCAACGTGCCTGTGTCCACCGAGAAGGGTGCATCGCCGTCAAAGACAAAGGTTGGGCTTTGACGCCGTTCCATGGGGAGTGCGAGCGATAGTGCTGATAGCGAGAGCGCGACGATACAGAGAAGGAGCATTGCAATCGATCGGAGGTGCAAGAGTGACAGGGTTTGCCAGGGCTACTGCGCACGCGTCGGTGATGCTGCACAGGTGGGACTTGCCTTGACCTTCAAGTACACCATTCACGCACGAATCTCTCGAGCGCGTGCCATCGATACAAGTGGCAGATGCTCATGATGAGCACGGGCATATACTTCGGGGACACGTTCCCAAACATCGTCCACCGCGGGCCGTAGTGGCATGCCAGGCTTCGTCCGCTCCCGTATGTGCGGCCAAGAGCTTCTGTGAGCCAGCTTTGTCGTCGTGATTGGGGGATTGCGCGGAAACCGGTTTGATTGCTGGCGTCGCGGGCGCGGCAAGCATGCTGTCTGGACGCGACGCGCCGGCATTGCTGCAGCGAGCGCCCGCTTGTTCCGGTCGCCAATATCTTGGAGCAATGGTGGCACTTGTGCTCGACCGAGACGATGTGCAGGTGTCATTCGGGGCACGATCCAATGGGCGTGGAGAATCGCTCGCGAAGTGAGGTGAGCTCAGGCCACCTCGCTGCCGACCTCGGCATCCACCGGCATCACCCCCAAACACCTTCCAGATTGCCAGTGCTTATTACCCCCATCATCAGACCTACTCCGTACAGCGCGACGTCTACACCGACACGCGAATCCACACTGCCGCAGTCATTGACCGCAGTAGAGACCAGTCGCGAGACTCGATCAAGCACTACGCCTGTCGTCATGGCACACTCGTCGTGCCCAAAGTGCAATGCGGCCCTTGCCGACGGCAGCAAGACGTGC
>JAWDJV010000227.1:0-26767 GCA_033119285.1 Teratosphaeriaceae sp. CCFEE 6253 | reverse complement strand
ATCCTGGGCGGTACGTTTGCGGGAAGTTTCGTTGTTGGAGGGTGGACGGGTACTGCGGCGCACTGATTGAACTCGGTGTTCCTTGCCGGTTGTACAGAGACTAAAAGACTCTACGGCGTGAAAGGGGCCTCAAGCGATCCTTGAGGAACGGCTACAGGGTCGCTCTAAGTGAGGCGCTGCATTCGGCACAACCGTCTTGTCAACATCGAGTCTGTACAGGCGCGGTAAGCGCAGATAGATGTATCCTCAGCAGTCCGTCTGAGATGCGTAGCACGACAGTCGGTTGCGATGGCCTCTGCCGGTCCCGCATTGCTCAATGGATATGGTATTCATGGCTTGAGCAAAATCGAGGGTCGGAGGTACCCGATCAGATGGTACAATGAACTCTTGCACCTGCACCTGGTAAGCCTTGAGTATGTCCGTCTGCATGCAGGCGAGCAGAATCGAGCGTCTTTCATCACGGAATCTCACAGGTGATTGCTTGAGGACGGCTAGTCAAAGGCTCGTGTGGTGAGTCCCAGCCATGCGCAAAGGATTCGATCCCGAGGCTAGGAGCGAGTACGCTGTATGTCGATGCGAGGTTGCGCGAGTCACAATGTATGGTACATGTACATGTATGCAGGGACATGCGCGGCAAGATGGACCGGCTCGGACTTACCCGTAATTATCGCCGGCACATGGCTTGGCAAGCATGTGAAAGCCGTCCAGCCAATGCACTGAGCGCTTGCTATCGAGCTTCTGCATTACCTCGACATCTTCGACTTCCACCAAAGCCATCATCCTGCCTTCGGATCATCATGGCCACCAGCAAGGGGGATGCGGATTCATACGGCACCGCAGCGGCGGACGTGCCGAAGAATAAGAAGCGCTTCATCCCGCTAGGTATAACCGCATTACCCACTCCAGCACGTCCGCTAGGACTGACGGAGCGCAGAGAACAATCCGGTCGTGATGGGAGCGCTCCTCCACAAGCTCGGACTCTCGCCAAACCTCCAGTTCCACGACGTGTTCAGCGTCGATGACCCCGACCTGCTTGCCTTCGTGCCACGACCCGCCTACGCACTGCTACTCGTCTTCCCAGTGAGCCAGACGTACGAGAAGTTCCGCTACGAGGAAGACCAAGGCAAGCAAGAGTACCAAGGTAGCGGCGACGCGGAGAAGGTAGTGTGGTACAAGCAGACATCGGCAACGCGTGCGGGTTGGTTGGCTTACTGCACGGGGTCTCCAACGGAGCAGCGAGAGCTTATGTGCAGGACGGGAGCGAGCTGGACAAGCTGATCAAGAAGGCCGTGATACTCAAGCCAGTCGAGAGGGCCGAGCTGCTGGAGGACACACACGCGCTGGAGACCGCGCATCAGGAGGCTGCGAATCTGGGCGACACGGCCGCACCGAGTGCGACGGAGGAGGTGGACCTGCATTACGTGTGCTTCGTCAAAGATCGCGACGACGGGCATTTGTGGGAGATGGATGGCAGGAGGAAAGGGCCGCTGGATCGCGGAGCGTTGGACGCGGAGGACGACGTGCTGAGCGAGAAGGCGCTGCAGCTGGGTGTGAGAGCGTTTCTGAAGAGGGAGGAGGAGGCCGGTGGTGGGGAGTTGAGGTTCAGCTTGATCGTGTTGGCCGAGGGCTTCGACTGAAGAGGCACCCACTCCACGGCCTCTCAAAGTGCAGGTTCTGCCTGCCGAGATCAGATCCCGGTCCGATGGGGACATGCTTGGAGATCTCCGAGACTCGAAGTGATTGTCGAGCCGCAGACTCGGCTGCTGTTGCCGGAGGTATTCGCGGCTGCAGGTCCGGCACATTCCAGTGCGCGGCTGCTCATTGCAGAGCAACGACGCTGAACGCTGCTTCACACGCTCACCGAAGTTCCTGCAGCGGCTTGGAAGAGGCACCTAACCGCGAGAGCCTGTCTGATGATGAGAGTTGTTCATCAGGGGGAGAGTTGGGCTGAGTGCAGAGGCGACGGGCTCGAGACTTGCACCGAACATAAGTCCTAGACGCTGGTACATTCCTCAAATACCGCGGACGGCTTCTCCCGCCACGATCGAGACTTGACACCGTCGGCTACTCTGACCCACTCCTGTCGCTGCCGTAACCGCACGCATACCTCGAGATGCCGCCTCCCGAAGTGCTTGTCTTTGACAGCACTGAGTACTAATCCGCATCAACAGAGAGCACCCGAGTGAGTGACGCCCTCGGCATCTCGCACCACAATGGCTGTCCTCGATACCCCGTCAACAGCGTGGCCCCGGACCGGCGGGATGGCCACTACACCTCTCCCCTTCGACGACCTGATGGCCCGACATAGCATGGCGAACGGCCTCGGCAGTGTCACGTCGGTCAACGCCTCCGCCGTCCTGGCGATGCAGGAGCGCCACCAGATCCAGGTCCTGGCTACCGCGACCTCCTCCGTTAGCATCGCGGCGGCCTTGTGCGCAATGTACTGGTTCTGCCTGATGCGCCGGAACTTCCGCCGCGACTTGGTCTTGCTGTTGATCACGGCGGACGCGTGGAAGAGCTTGGTGTACCTCTTGTATGCCGTCATCACCTTCTCGAAGGGGCAGTTGAAGACACAGTCTCCATTCTGCCAGGCTGGAGGGTATATGTTGAGTGTCGGAATCGAGTCCTGCGGTAAGCTTTGCTCACGTCTCCGATGGTATTGCTTCCGACTCCTGGCTAACGATGTCCTGCGATCAAGATGTCGCCATTGTGCTCATGAGCCTCCACATGTCCCTGCAGATCTTCCCTCCATCCAACCCGATCATCGCCCGACATCTTGGCAGCGACGGGCTATATCGTGTCCGGTACTGGGTCATAGCCGCCTGGGTCATCATACCAAATCTCATGGCCGCCCTAGCGTTCGTCAATCCAGGGCCAGCCTTCCAAGCCGCGGGCGCATTCTGCTACCTGCCCATCCGGCCTTACTGGTACCGACTCGCGTTGTCCTGGATCCCGCGGTATGTCATGTTGGCCTTTGTCATGGGCGTCGCGATCCGAATCTACCGGCACGTGGGGCATGAGTTCCGCGTCTTCGGCCAGGAGAACGATGGGAGCACGAGCTTGATCATGCCGGGAGCGAGCTCAGTGGACCGCGCCTTCGCCACGCAAGCGCTGGCTTCGGCCCGGCGGAAGTCGATGGCGCCGGGCGGCGGCACGTTCGATCTCGAGAAGCAGGACAAAGAGGACAGCCTGGCGCCGGACGACGTGGGCTCATCGCGGCAGAAGTCGGCGGATGACTCAAAGCAGTCGCTGCCGGAGTCGACGCCGTCAGGCTCGTATGTGCCGTCGAGAAGACCGTCCGCGCCAGCCTGGTCGCCCGCTTTCGGTTTCCCGGTGGAGGTAGCGGCAGGCTCACAATCTTTGCATAGCGCGCCAGCTTCTCGCCGTGGCAGCCATCAGATCGCGATAGGAGTCCAGGCCGAAGACTTTGCTGGCGCGCCGCCACCCGTAGACCCGCCACACCGCCGGCCCTCCGTCGTGACGTTGGCATCCGTCATGTCCTCCACGACGCCCTCGTTCACCGCTGCACCTGGACTGGCCCCGATCCGGGAAGACAAACGGAACTCTTCCTCCGTGGGCTCGTCTCACCCTCGCGACGCGGCGGCCAGCATCGTCCGCAACCGACGCCGGGCCATTCAGCGACAGCTTCGCCTGCTCTTCATCTACCCCGTCACGTATATCATCATCTGGATCATCCCCTTCGTGAATCATTGCCTCAACTACAGCGATCATTACGCGCAGCATCCCATCTTCGCCCTCAGCCTGCTCAACACGTTCTGCCAGTGCTTCCTCGGCTTCGTCGACGTCAGCGTCTTCTGCTGGCGCGAGAAGCCGTGGCGCCATGTTCCTGGCAGCGACGGCACATTCCTCGGGAGTTTCTGCTTCTGGCGGATCTGGCGTAGTCAGGAGCATGGCCGCAGGCAGAGCAGGGCTGTCAGCGATGTGCCGCAGGTGCCGGTACCTCTCGCAGATAGGGAGAGGACGCGATCACAGGCTGGCCTGTTGAACGCGGTGAAGAGGTGGTCGCTAAACCGCAACGACTCGGACTCTCCCCGGCACTCGGAGGTCTCGACGTCAACGGGGGGTGGGCCGGCGAATGCACGGCCCTTGTCGCACCGTCGTACGCACAGTGGCGGCTCGGACCGCAAGCAGCTCGAGACCGAGCGCGCTCATGAGCGACTCGCACTGGAACGCGCGGAGTGGCGGGCCAATGCGCGGAGTCTGGCCCAAAGGCGAGAGTCCATGCACATCTCCTCGCAGCCAGCGTCGCCAACACGGAAGGAGTGGTGGGATGCGCCGCCGGACAGCGGCCCGTCGGCCGATCGGACGATTGAGAAGGATGATTCTCGCCCTGGATAGTCGGTTTTCTGCTTCATCGCGCATGGAACATATCTTTGCTGGTGACAATCATGTCTATGGCGTTCTCCTCGCTCTCACGGTCTGGTCGGCAGAGTCGCTTCATGTCATTCGTGGCGGACTGCGCCGATTCGCATCTCGGCGGTCCCGTGGGTATCTCGTGGAGTTCGTGAAGTCCGGATCGGTGAGGCCCCGGGCCATCCCAGCGGCGAGAGAAGAGCGGTCGGAGGGTGCTCAGGGAGCCGACGAAGAAGCCTATGCCGACCTCGGCATCTGCCGCAGGGTTAGCGAATACGTCCAGATAGAGAGGACGCCGTGAAAGCCACCCACATCCCCAGATCATGAGCATTCCCAGGCTGAGCTCCAGATCGTTCTCGCTCGTCAACGCAGAAGTGTACTTCTGCCGCACGCAGGCTGCAATGCTGGCCAGTACCCCCAAGCTGAGCAGGAACGCCACGGAGAGTTTGGTGCGAAGGTCCAGCGGTGCGTTCCAGAGCAGGGGGATGGGCAGTAGAGCGCAGTACCAGTCGATCGCGATGTTGATGGCGGTAGTGGCGTAGTATATGCCGGCGAGAATGTGTTCGGGCTGGCACTTCCCGCCGGGGGTCGTGGTGTCCCAGGCGTACGAGATGGGGGTGCATCGGAAGATGATGTAGAAGAATCCCAGTAATGTGAGGGTGGTAAAGAGGGCGGACATGACGTAGAGTCCGATGATCAACGGTCGGTGCGCGACGGCGATGCGGCCAAGCATGAAGGAGATGCTGAGTTTGACGGGAATGACGGCAAGGCACCTAAGCAGCAAGAGGCGGGAGTGTGAGCAAAGATCTCATGCCTCCGATGGCCAAGCGCTGCAGTCACTTACCAGAAGATCTCGAACAGCCAGAACCACTGTTTGCGTCAACACATATAGCCCTCTTGCGCATCGACATCATTGGGGAGTACGCACCATCAACGCCTCCTGGCGCTCTTCGAGTGTGAGCTTGTCCTCGCCGATGCCTACGCCATGGAACGCGCTCGCAATGCACACGGCGGACAAGGCGGCCCACGGAACGAGCGCAATCATCATCCACCAGTCGTCCCAGCCCAGCGCGTGGTTCGACGCCCGGACATGGATGCGCAGCGGGAAAACAATAGATCCGAGGAACACAAGTGTCGCCACCGTGCCCACGATCTTGGGGGCGTTGTCCTCGAACGGCGCCATGGTTGACAGCAGCACTGGAACACTGGCAGCAATAATAACAAGGCAGAATGAATTGAGAGAGTGTGAGTGCCCGTGACGACAACAAAGTCCGAGCGAAACCGTTGGCTCGGGAGCAGCGAGCGGGGCACACGCGAGGCATATCATATACTAGACCTCACTGCCGTTGAAAGACGTTGCCGGGACCATCTCCTGCCAGCCAGCCCGCGGCCAGTGCCGCCTGTCGAGGGTTTGCAGGAGATCGCCCGCTGCTGTCCAAGCGAAAGCCTGGGGACTGGCTCGCCGCGGAGGTCTATTCTTTGCCGGTCCCCAGAACGCCATCGGGAGGCTGCTAGTGACCGGAGGGTCCTGATAGGGCCGGTGGGCAGGGACGGTATTTCTGAGACTTCGAGCCAGATAAGGGCCGCGCCGGCGGGCATGATTCAGACTGAGACACTGATGATCGGATGGTCGAAGCTTGCACTTGAGCCAGGGAGCCGGTCCTCGGGAGTCTTTGATGGCGGTACCTCGTCATGTTCTTTGTCTGATGAATTGAAGATGGTGGTCATTGTAGTCACTCCCGTCTGGCCGGCAGACTGGATTACGAGGCCGCGGCGTGCCCGGGAATGTTTCCTTGTCAGGAGGTTGTGGTCACGATAGACCTGGGGTCGCGTCGAGACTGCCGGCGCTAGCGGGGAAGACCACGCAAAAAGTGGCGCTCGCCTGCGCAAGCGGCAGATCTCGGTCGCTGGGACCGACCGCCGCCTGCACATCACGAGAGTCCATCCTCAGCATGATGATCAAGACGTGCACAAGTTAATGATCTACAGCGCTGTCGTGGACATTCATGATGATGGCCGCAGTACCAAGGGATAGATGCCGCTAGCGAATCCCAACGACTCTCTATAAATCAGCATGCTCTTCACCTGAGTCGTGTCCGTGGATCTGACGAGCAGGCATCGGGCACGGGCACGGGCACGGGCAGAACTACCCTGGACCGGCTCTCAGGCCGCCCGTCGAGTCCGCTCGCCTCGCGAGACCCGTGAACCAGACGATCGTCACGATCCTGACCTGCAAGACATCGGCACGACTCGCACGGCCGCTAGTGTCACCATCTGCGGGCTGCGCCGCGTTGACAGTACATGTAGTGAGACCGTCCATCCCCCTGGGCCCCAGGCGCCGGAGTTTCTCCGTCCGGTCCTGACTCACGTACCCCATGGCGATCAGGAGTCTATCTCCCGGGGCCAGTCGCCGCGGTCCCACGGACGATCCCACGGTCCACCTATGTCAACATGATGTCAATCAAGCTATCACAACGATGCAGTCGGCGACTCAGTGGTGTTCGCTTGAAGCGTCGATAACGAGGATCTCTCCGAATGCGCCTGCAGTTCCCACTCTCTGACCGCAAGTGGTGTACGGTGAACCGAAGATCCACAAAGATACTGCACATTCACCTGTCAGTCTTAAGGCGTTCGGCACATCGCATCCCGCTCACGGTGCTACCCGCAATTGTTCCGTCGTGCGGCCGAGCTAAGATGTACAGCGATAGCCTTCTCGCACCGAGCCTTGCGGCCACACAGCAAATTTCCAAGCCTCACTGCTTCTTCCTCAACTTCTCCACAAATACCTTAGGCGGCTCCTGCCGGTACCCCTGCGGATTACTCTCCGTCCACCTCCACAAATCCGCGCACGCCTCCTCGAGCGTATGCTCCGCCTTCCAACCCAGCTCCTTATTCGCCCGCGTCGGGTTCGCCGTCAGATCCAGCACGTCGCCGGCGCGCCGCGGCGCGACCTCGTACGGCAGATCGCGGCCCACGGCCGTAGAGAAGGCGCGGATCATCTCGTACACGGTGCTGCCCTTGCCGGTCCCGAGGTTCCACGCGCGGACGCCCGGGTGCTGCGCGCGCAGGTGGGCGAGGGCGACGGTGTGCCCGCGCGCGAGGTCGAGGATGTGGATGTAGTCGCGGATGGCGGTGCCGTCTTTGGACTTGTAGTCTGCGATTGGGTCAGTACTGCGCCGTTCGTCTTGGAGCAGGGAGAGGATGGGTAGCATACCATCGCCGAATACAAGGAGCTTCTCCCTCTTACCCACCGCGACCTGCGCGAGCAAGGGCAACAGGTTGTATGGCACGCCCTGCGGATCCTCTCCCATAATCCCACTTGGGTGGCTCCCCGCAGGATTGAAGTACCTCAGCAACGCTGCGTTGAACTCCTCGCCGCCCGTGCCAGCCTTCTTCGCCTTCGCTCGCTCCGCGTTGATGTGGTCCGTAATCATGGTCTCGACGCCGAACTTGGTGTTGCCGTAAGGGTTCATGGGGCCGAGCGGGCACTCCTCGGGAATGGGGATCATGTTCTCGAAGCGCGTGGCGTCGCCGTAGACGGTCGCGGAGGACGAGAAGACGATGTTGGTGACATTGTGGCGCTGCATGGAGCGGAGCAGGCAGAGGGTCCCGTAGACGTTGACCCGGTAGTATTCGAGAGGGATCTCGCCGGACTCGCCAACAGCCTGCAATCATCAATCTCCAGCCTCGACAGTCAGTCGGGATTGTTGGGCTGTACCTTCAAGGCCGCAAAGTGTATGACACTGTCGATGTCCGGGTGCTTCGCGAACACCTCATCCAGCTTTTTCTCGTCCGTGACGTCGCATTGTATGTACTCGGGCTTCCTCCCGCAGATCAGCTCTATCCGGTTGATGACTTCGGGCGAGGAGTTGTAGAGGTTGTCGATGATCACGACCTTGTAGTCGGCTTCGAGGAGGGCGAGGGCGGTGAAGGAGCCGATGTAGCCGGTGCCACTGGGACATGATTAGTGGTCGAGTGGAGCTGTATGTGCCGCATCGCGCGGCGTGTTCGGCATTCTGTGTCATGAACCAAGGCGATGCACCTACCCGGTGACAAGCACTGATCCGACGACCATCTTGATGACAGGCTCGGCTTCTGGTCGAGATCAAGGCAGAAGAGGAGATAAGGCGCCTACGGAATCAGACTGGTCTCTTATCTCGACAGTCCACTCGTAGTACAGTGTGTCACAAACACATGACTGGGGGAAAAGTCCGCTGGGCATGATTTGGTGGGGAGCTGCAAGGTACGAAAGCCCATCACGACCCACCAACCCACGCGTTCGGAGCGGGCTGCAGGGATCCGCGAGCTTAATTCTCCGGCTGTTGATGAAAGGGTGCCCAGGCGCATCTCTTGGGTCGACGAGGGGCAGCGAATCAACTGGGCTGTCGCTGCCAAGTAGCTTCCTCTCTAGACACTCCAAGAGGCTCCTTAAACGATTACAACTCGGCCATCTCATGGAGTGATCTCGGGCTACCCCGCGATGCGCCGGGAAGGAGCGGGACTGACCGAAGCGTGGCTGCAGGATGCTAGTATGGGAGCCACCCGACGCTACTGGCGCGACCTCAGTACATCAACAAACCAAGCGCATGAGGAATGTGAGTTTGTCCAACATCACGGTGGCGCCACTCTGCCGAGCTAACATCTCATCAGTGACGTTCGGGATCTACAGGCGTTCAACGGAGTTCACATCGGCGTTCTATTGTCGCGAGTGTGAGATCGGACGGGACCAATCGACAACAATAGAGCAGTTGGTCAATTGTCTCGTCTGAACAGTTCACTTATAAGGCCTGCCGCCCCGAGACACATTTCCTCAGAGACACGACACCCGACACACACATCCCCTTCACACCCACCCCCACCACCACAGCACCTCCCCGAGACACATCGGGGCAGTAACCACCCACCATGCCTCCGAAGGCAACGTCGGCTGCGTCTGGAACGCCCGGCCCCACCACTCGCGCGCGCTCGTCGCGCCAGAACACTCCACAGCCCGCCCCCGCAGCCCGCCCCCGGCCGACTGCCCTCCCCGCGGTGTCAGTGGGCACCAGCTCCGGATACGGCGCTCCGGGGAAACCCACCATCGGCGCCCAGATCGCCACCAGCACCACGACGCTCTCCTCCGTGTTGCAGACCGCCCGCGCCCGGACCCCGGCTCCCGCGATCGAGGAGGCGGACGAGGAGGAGTCGCCGCCCTCCTCGCCAGCGCCAGCACCGTCCCGCAGGGCGGAGATGACGACGGCGGCAGCTGCCTCTGGGCGGCAGCAGGGTGCGCGCGCCGGCGCCACCGCGAGACCAGCCTCGGTAGCTGGCGGAGATGACGTGGCGGGGACTCCGCGTGTTGTGACGTTCGTGGACGGGCAGCAGCAGTACGGGGCGCGAGACCCTCCTCGCGCATCTCCTGAGTACGAGCCGGGTCGGGCGGCGCTGCTGCGCCGGACTGTGCCACGGTTCGTCCCTGCCGCTGCGACGAACGCCGGCGACGAGATCTGGAGCGTCTTCTGGTCCATGTTCCTGACCGCCTTCTACTTCGCTGGCATGTTCTCGATCTTCTACGGCTTCGTCTACTGCATGACCATGAACTCTGTCTGGGCCCCCATCGGCGAGCGCTTCTCTGTATACATGCATCGCCAGTTCGTCGGCAACCCGCACAGCCTGCCGCCAAGCGAGCTCGAGACGCTGTGGCTCAAGTTCCGCATGGACACCACCATCAGCAAGCTGCTGAACGACAAGGACTTCTACGAGACCTTCAACAAGACACGCCTCGACATGCTGCAGACCCACAAGCTCACCGACCATGAGTACCGCATCAAGGAGCTGGAGCGGAAGGGCAAATTGCACGAAGCATCCGTCACCGCTCTCGAGAAGATGCTGCCTCAGACCATCATCGTACAGAAGACTGACGGCCAATGGGAGATACCTGAGTACTTCTGGGAGGCTCTGCAGCAGAAACTGGAAGGCCGCGAGTCGGCACCACTCTGGGATGCGTTCCTACGAGCTAATGGCCTGGCTGTGGAGGGCATGGTCGACAAGGCCGCCGATCTCCGCTTGCAGTACCTCATCCGCGACGGCCACATCGTCTCCGGCACGATGTTCGTGGAAGCTGTGCAGAAGAATTACGAATGGCTCGAGACTCACTTCAAAGATGAGATGCGCAAAGTCGAGTATGGCATCAACGCAGACATCCGTCGTATCGCCACCGAGACCACCACCGAACTCATCGCCAACACCCACAGCAATTTCTTCTCGTCCAAGGAGCTCGAGCTCCTCGCCAAGGCCAACCAGGTCCGCGCCTCGTACGAAGCCATCCGCCAAGTCAACTTCTTCGCCGTCGGCCTCGGCGCACTCGTCGACCCTCATCTGTCATCTCCAACGTACAAGAAGGGCGGCCGCAGCTTCAATTGGTTCGGCAAGTCAGGTACCATCATCAACGACCCACACCCGCCGATTGCGGCTCTCCAGCGATGGGAGGAAGCCGACGACTGCTGGTGCGCGGCCCCGTCGACAGAGATGGGCAAGGCCCAGCTCACCGTCAGAATGACCCACGAGATGTACCCCGAATGGCTGCACATCGAGCACATCCCGGCCTCCGGCACGCTGGACATCAAGACCGCGCCCCGCCTCTTCGAGATCTGGGCCGAGCGGTTGCCCAACAGCCCCAACAGCGCCGCGCAGCTGCAGCAGAGCTTCATCGAGAGCAGTGGGGTCCCGATCCAGTGCGAGGGCGCGCCGCCGACCCCCGAGCACATCTGCATCGGGCACGGCCAGTACGACATCCACAATCCCAAGACGGTGCAGAGCTCGCGCATCTACGGCAACATGGACCTGATGGGCTTCGCGATCAAGACGGCGACGGTGCGCGTCACGGCCAACTGGGGCGGGCACGCGACGTGCTTGTACAGGGTCAGGATGACGGGCCGCCGGGTGCATGTCGGGCTGCCGGAGAGCGATGGCGAGAAGCATGTGGCGACTTCGTGGTACTGAGCTTCACGTGGTGGTGTTACGGATCGGAGGCTACGGGTATGGGCATAGGCCGGCTGCAATTGAAGCGTTTACATAGCGATGGATGATACCCCTTGGGCCAGGCTTGGTGGAGAATGCTATGTAGCGAATGGTGAGGATTGAGCATTGTTCGTGCCTCCCATATTTCTGCTCCAAAGACTTGCTCATCCGTTGGCGTGATGTGTGGTACCATCGCACGTTGATCCCTGTACCTTATGTCTCTCGTCTTGCCCATTTGCCACGATGCCGGACTCACGGCCCATGCTTGGACGAGGACAGCTTCTGGTTCGGAAGAACATGCTTGTCACTTGGGGAAGACAGGGCGTTTACGCAGGCAGAACATCCTTTGAATGGTCAAGGGCGTCTTGGAGAGAGGTCGGCGTGATCGGATTAACGCAGCACTATACTCTACACATACCACCCCGACGCCACACGATCCATCATCACCTCCCTTATTCACCTCCCTTATTCTACCGGCGCCACAGCGTCCGCGGCTCCTGCAGCTTCCGCAGCAGCCATGGCAGCTTCAGCCGCATCTCGCCATGCGACGAAAAGCGGAAGCAACAACTCCATAGCAGGCATGATCGCCGCTCCCTCCACCACGGCGTGGTGGCCACCCTCCCGATGCATCGCAGCGTCGATGGCGTCGTGTACACGAATCATCGTGCCAACGACTCTCCTAATTCCATCGACGATCTGCACCCTGTTCCTGCCGTCGAATGGGGCCCGGATGCCCGGCCGATGCAGCATCAGCAGGGCCTGCCATATCGCCAGCGCAATCGCCGCGATGTGCTGGCGCTGCACGGCCGGGTCGTCCGCGAGCGCGGGCTCGATGGGGATGGCCTGGTAGCGAAGATGCAGGGTGATGAGGACATGCAGGACGTCGTCAGGCAGTTCGTCTTGCTGCAGCTCGAAAGCCCAATCGTTCCCCTCGGCGAGGTCCACGCCCGCCAGGTTTGGCGCGGGAGCCGGAGCCGCAGCTGCGCCTTGCTCGCCTGCGAAGCCCTCTGCGGGACCGACCACGCCACCACCGACGACATCACCGTCGTACATCGCGTTGGCAGCCCCGGGCTGATTGAATCTTGGGCACGGCATGCCTGGCCTCCAGTGACTGGAGTCATTGTGCCTGACAAGCGCCGCGCAGATGTAGCAGTACGAGGTGCGGCAAGTCGGGCAGGAGATCTGGTTGCAGGCCTCGCCCAGGTACCCGATGACGCCGCAGCCCGGGCAGATCTGATAATCGCGGCCCTTGGTCAGGTGCTCGAGGCCGGCCTCGATCGACTCCTGCTGCACCGCGTGAGCACAGCAGTCGGGTTTGGGCAGCGGAGATAATGTGGGCCCTTTGGGCGTGCCGCAGCGCAGGCAGGTATGGCCTTAACAGAACAAACAGCGGAAATGGCTCCTCCGGCCCACCCTGCGTTTTGTCAGGAAAGCGTCGCACGTCGCCATGGGGATGTCGTGTTGTTCTGCATCTTGCACCTCGTCGGGGTGTAGTGCCGTCGTGTGCGAGAAGCCGTTCATTCTGCTCTGGAAGGGGTACGCGGGTTCCGGGAGGTTGCTGGCGTTAACGTAGTTGCGGCAGTACAACCGTCGCACCCCGGGGATTTGGTACTCGTGCATCTTGTTGCCCAGCTGGGTATCGAAGTCTGGAGGCAGAAGGTCAGCATACGCCCTGTGATCGAGACGGTGAGTACCCCATCTCGCAGGATATTGGGATTCGAACTGCATCGCCTTGAAGAAGAGCGGCACGATCTGCTCACGAGCACAGTCAGCACATACCTGGTCCGGGCCAGCCGGGTAGGATGCCTGTCCGGCAAGGTCGTTGAGGCAGAAGCCGCAAACCGCCATATCGAGAGTTGTGTCTGGGATTGTGTTAGTGTGATGAAGCCCGGAGTCCTTGGTATCACTGTCCGGCAGTGATGTCGTAGCAAGAAGAGCTTGATCAGAGGAAGGGAGCGGAACTTGTCAGCCGTCCATACCGAGGCAGATGGGGCTGTATACCCGATCCGGGGACGAAAGCCATGAGTGTCTGAATGAAAGGCATTGTCCCAAACAACCAACCCAGTGGAAGAACACGAAGGGTCGCTTTGTGCACATGAAAGCCATGATTGTCCGAATCAAAGGCATTGTCCCAGACAATTGACCAAGAGGAAGAACAGGAAGGGTCGCTTTGTACATGTGGTAGTACCACTTTGACTCAAAGCGATAACAACGAGGTGCTTTGTTGTGTGATGGAGGGCGTCCTACGCAGTGTCCGGCCGGAATTGCTCCAATCATCGCGGGAAGAGGCGCAGGATCGCGTGGCGTCTGTGCGAGCATTCTCAGTGGGATCGATGTAGAGTGCCGGAGAACCCGCCGGATCTCCAAGTTGGCGGCCTTGGGTAGGCTTTGCAACAGGCCAGTCGGCGTATAGTCCTTGTCGATATCGTACTACCACCTGCAGAGCTGCTCAGCACACTGCACGGCCGGCGGATCGACGCGCTCTTTCCAGCTTGCTTCGAGAGAGTCATCCAGCGGATCTCGGATTCGTCACCGCCGTGTGTACTGAAACCCATGCCAGCGGCCGCAAGGCCAGCGCACTTGTAGACAGAACTCGTGATAGGCCAAGTCAGGGCGTGATTGCGTTGTTAGTATGCTCAGGAGGCACCTTCGCCGCTTCTACCTCTCCCTACGCTGCCACCATATGTCCACATCGTCCCAATCCATAGGAGTGAGATCAGTCCGTTTCAGAGTCACTTTTTTCGCCACCGCACGTCCGAATCTTCACAATGCTGTGAAGATGGCGCTCTGGTAAGCTGCGTAGCATGGCTACCAGGTGTGCAAAGTCCTCGGGGCCATTAGAGCACGAAGCCTGGCAAACGACGGAGACGTGGATCACCGCGATCAACAAAGTTCCCACCAAACGAGTCGAGGCACAGAGAGTCGACAGATGGAGTTGGGTGGCGGCGGTTTGCATATTCCGGCTAGGGAGCGGGCGAGCGCCCTGGGTCAATACGGCCGCGAAGATCCTTAGCCCTTCTTGACCACCTTCACGCCCCCTGCATCCGTTCCCCCGCCTTTCTCCCTCTCCTCTGCCCACCGCCTCTGCTCAACCAGCATCTCGTCCTCCTCCTCACCCTTCCCACCCTGGTCCGTACCTGTACTCCGCACAGCAGCCGCAACATCGGCCTCCCCACCCCCGTCCGCCGTTTTCGGCAAAGCGCCTGCCTCCCTAGCCTCCTCCTCCCACAACTTCCGCTCCGCCTCATCCCCCTCCTCCTTGCGATCGATCCACCGCTCCTGCACATCCCGCACCTCCATCTGCCCCCAACTCGCCGCCATCGCCTGCGCCCACAGACTCCCCTCATCCTCCACCGTTCCACCCCCTGCGTTCTTCCCTCGCGCGCCGGCGAACACGTACCCGCTTGCGCGATCGATCGCGCGCAAGAGGGCGGCCATGGACTGGCGATCTTCGACGGCGAGGGTTTCGAAGCCGACGAGGCCGAAGTCGGTGATGAGGTCGATGAGCGCGGTGTTGAGGCGTTCCCAGCGATCCGCGGCCTGTGGGGTGGTGGTGGGCTGTTCGGCGGCGAGGAGCGGGAGGAGGCGGGGCAGGTCCTGCACCTCGGTGTAGAAGTCTAGGTTGAAGGGGAGGTCGCGGCCGCCGTGGGCGGCGAGGGTGTCGATCTTGGTCAGGATGTTGACTCCGTTTCCGTCAGTACAGGACTGCAGAGATGAGGTCTTTTTCAGAGGGTAACAGTACCGACGGGGTATGGCAGGTGGAGCATCCCTCTTACACAGAGCAGGAGGCTGCTGAGGTAGAGGCTTGGCCGTGTGAGGACGAGGGAGTCGAGGAGTTGGAGAACGACGATCTAGAGGTTCATGGGTGCTGAGTTAGTTAGCAGCGCCATGTCGTCAGCTCAATCAAGCTGTTCCACTCACCCGATATCCAATCTTCTCCAGCCTGTGCAGTATCCTCGGCAACGCAGTATGATGCACCATCAACTCCGGCTGCCCCGGCGGATCCAGCACGATCGTCTCCTCGCACCGCTCCAGCTGCTCCTCCAGCCACTCGAAGTTGGCCTCGACCTCCTCCATCGCCCACAACACCCCTCCGTTCGGCCCGAGCTCTTCCCGCTCCATGACCTCTTCCACGCTGACGAGGTCGCGGACGTCGAAGGCGGCGGCGTAGGGGATGTTGGGGTTGGCGGGGTCGAGGTTGGCGACGCTGCAGGGCCGCGCGATGGCGAGGAGGAATTGCTGGAGGCCGTTTGTCAGGGTAGACTTGCCGCTGCCAGGCGGGCCCGTGGGGAGTAGGATGGTCCGCATGGCGGTGGTGTTGTTCGAAGGTATTGATGAGGACGTGAGTTGACTGTTCGAGACATGTGTCTTACCCCACTCATAGAACTATCGGCCCCCACTTGGCGCGCATATGTAGGTCCCAAACCACCACCCCAAACCTCTAATCAGCGCACCAATCAACACCTGATCATTCCAAAGATGTCAGGCACTCAGTACGACCTCGACTCCCCGCCCACCGACGCTATCTCGGCTCTGCGCTTCTCCCCGTCCGGCCGCACCCTCGCCGTCTCGTCCTGGGACCGCACCATCTCACTCTACCGCAGCGTACCAGAAAGCACAGGCGACGCACCACCGTTCACGTTTTCCGGCACACGGATACGATGTCGAGCGCCTGTACTAGATGTCTGCTGGGGCGCCGACGACGAGACATTGTTCGCCGTGGGCTTGGACTGGGATGTACGGCAGATACGTGTAGGCGCGAAGCCTCAGACTGGAAATGAAAGCGGGACTGAAGACAGCGACATGAACGGCCAAAGCGAGAGTGACGAAGACCAGATCGTGCTCTCCACCCACGGCGCAGCAAGCAACAAACTCGCCTTCTCCGACCCCCACGGCCTCCTGATCTCCACCAGCTGGGACAGCACACTGCACATCCACCTACCCGCCACCCATAAGATCCTCCGCGTGCCCCTCCCCGCCAAACCCTTCGCCCTATCCCTCACCTCCACAAAAGCCGTCGTGGCCATGGCCGACCGGCACATCGCGGTCCACGACCTCAATGCCCTGCGGCTGCTCACCGAGCAAGCCGGCACCTCCGCCAACGGCGTCGGGCCGAACCACGACGTCACGGTCGTCACGCCCTGGCAGACACGGGAGAGTAGCCTCAAATTCATGACGCGCGCTGTGGCGTGTATGCCCGACGGGACTGGGTTCGCGACGTCCTCCATCGAGGGTCGGGTGGGCGTGGATTTCTTCGACCCGGCGCAGCAAGGGGGCGCGTACGCGTTCAAGTGCCATCGGCAGACGGTCCAGGCACCCTCTGCCGCATCTGGCGGCGCGGAACAGCAGGGCGAGGGCGAGGCGGAAGTGCAGGAAGTCGATGTCGTCTACCCCGTCAACGCCCTCGCCTTCCATCCCGTGCACGGCACTTTCGCGACGGGCGGCGGGGACGGCGTGGTGTGCGTGTGGGACGCGAAGACCAAGCGGCGGGTGAGGCAGTTTCCGAAGTTTGCGGGGAGTGTGGCGGGGGTGGAGTTTAGTGGGGATGGGCAGTTCATGGCGGTGGGTGTTAGTCCCGGGTTCGAGGATGGGGAGGAGGCTGGAGAGGGCGAGGGCGCGGAGGTGAAGGTGGTGGTGAGGGTGTTGGGGGAGGGGGAGGTGAGGGGCAAGGGGGCGAAGTGAGGCAGGGGACCACGTGAACCCTGCCGGGGGTGGCTGATTGACGTTAGTGGCATCGATGCATGGTGCACGGTAGGATCGATATAACACCCGAGACGTGCGTAGCCAAGCACGGGTGCGACATCCGCCGGCCTGGAGGATCAAGCAGGAGCCTGATCCCTTGGGATGCTTGACGGAGACAGGCACCTTGGGTGTCTGCACCGGTATTGACCACTCCCAGCACGCCACAGCATGTGCAATGGCGCGAGGGCCGAGCCGTGAGGTGCCACGGCCATGCATGCGATGAGCCACGACAGGCATGGCTGAAGTTTCGGGAGACGAGTCAGTCCGCATGACGCGCAGCTGCTCGCTCCGGGGGATAGTTGTACCAGTGATAGCGCGATGCAGCCAAGCAGCAACGCTTGTATGAGGAGTGTAGACGAGCTGCGCGATGGTACTCGACTCGCAGGTAGCCAGCAAAGACTGTTTGCTGGTAGATATTCATCCCCTAATCCCAATGCCTCAGTACCCAAAGGCCACCGCAATGCGCCGTTCCGCCGTGCCCCCACTCCGCCCAGGTAACGCCACCGTTCCGCGCCGCAACCACGAGCCCGTAGTGACTCCAGCATTTCCATGTGCGCATTCGGTTCACGTCTCCACAAGCCGTGCGGTCATCAATTGATCCACGTATGCGCGTTGCGCCCCCACATTCCCGGCCTCCTGCTCCTTGAGCACCACAGCCAGGACCTCAATCGGCGGTTTCAGACCGAGCAAGTTGGCCCGTTTCCAGCGCTTGAGGCGGGCGATACCTATGCAGGGCTGTTCGCATCACACTGTCAGCATCCGCCTTCCCCTCACCCAGATGATGCCGTCAACTCACCCCGAACTGCCCACTCATATCCCACTCCCGCAGCACCTTCTCATGCACCGTCAGATCTTCCTGATGCACCCTCGGCGCCAGCCTTTCGGCCTCCTTCTGCCGCCAGTACCGCTTAATCTGCGTCTCGGGGATCGCGCGGGCCTGCGCTTCTTCGTCTGCCAGCCAGCCGGCGCCTGTGCCGCCTGTAGCGCCTAGTTCGCTTGCTGATGCGTGGGGTCCGAGGACGGACTCCGACTCGGCGGGGGTAATGTGAGGATTGCTCGGGGGTGTTTGCGCTGCGGGTTCTGCTTTGGGGGGTGGTGCTGCTGAAGCGGCCGGCGATTCTTCCGGGTCTTCGGGCGCGGTATCGATCTCGATGTCGGTCTTCACGATTTCCTCGACTAGTGCTGGGTCTTTCTTGGTTGTCTTCGCCGAGGGTGCGACGCTCGGTTTCGTGACCTTGTTTTGCTTGCCATGGAAGGAAAGGGTAGCCTGAGAGTTCGAGGATTGCCGCGAGGGCGCGGTGCGAGGCCCGGTAGATTTGCGCTTCGGTGGCATGTTGGCAGTAATCGTGATATGCGTGCGGTGTCCGTGATGGATATGTTGTTGCGATTGATTGACGCTGGTGATCTCGAAGCACGGACTTCGCGAGATGACGTGAATGGTCGCGTCGCCGGGGTAACGCGCGCGTCGCGCGTATCCAGACCTCACCTTTGTCCTTTTCTCCATTCAACACACTCCTTGTGCATCAGCAGCCCACCTACTTCGTCAGCAGTCAATGGGACAAGCGTGATGAACCTGTCACCATCAGGCGCCATATGCACACCGGAAGTGCGGCATCCAGACGATGCTGCATGTCTCGCTCGCACGAGCCGAACAAGAAGAGATTCGCGCAGGCTGATATTCATCCAATGGATCTGCGAAATGCTGAACTCTTCCCCGGTGTGCTCGTCAGGTCAACCTCAATGGCCATCTAGGGTGTCATGATACGCCGTAGAGCATGGGCCCTGGGTTCCACAGGCGGCGAAGTCAGTACCCGGACCACGCGAGCCACTGCAGCATGTGCGCAGACGGCACAGAGACCTGACGTATCTGCTTTGTCGGATCTATACATCTTCGTGGTATCGAACTTCGAACGCTGAAGAACCTGGATGAAAGACAAGCGGGCACCCGACGATCTCTGGTACTGCTTCATCAATTCATATCGCCTCACACCGATCGGACTGCTCCGAAGTACCTTCCAAAACCATCTGAGATGTGTCATAGCCAACGACATTCCCGAGCATACTCGCATGCAAAGGGCAGAGCATCGCACGCCAGTCGGCGAGCCGTTCTACGGCCGTGCTATCGTGGGAGAGATCGCACAGCCAAACTCCGGGCATCTTGGATACCCTCTCGATTGACCAGAAGACTCACTCAACAGCAGCATACTTGCTCTGTGCCATTTGGCTCATGCTGACGCGGCCGCAAACCCTGACCTGCGCAGTAACCGCTGCAACTGCTACCACAGGAAAGCCTCCAAGACCCTTGTTTCTCGTGGCTTTCTTTAGCGGCTAGCAAAATGACAATCTGCATTCACTACTTGTGAGATACGCTAGTCACTGTTGTGTAGGTTGCAGGTACGGAGGACATGATGTTCACATCGACCATGCACAGAGCCACCTACCTATCTCACGCCAATATCTCACTCAAACTTGTTCAGCTACACGGACGTACGCACACCTCCACTTCCCTGACTAAAGATAACAGACACGCACCACCAGGAACCTGTTGCGCAAAGTCGTACTCTAAGACAACCTGAGGACCCTCAAACACAGATCATGAACGATCCACCACAGCACGATCTTATCCCCCAAAGTTGCGGATTGTGCTTCAACGACATCACGGGGTCCAAAGCATACAGGGCAGGTGACAGCGCCATCTGCGAGGACTGCGCGCGAGATGCGATCGTGCCGCATTTCATGAACGCCCTGCGGTGGGAGCACGCATACCCAGCAGAATGGGCCGCGAACGACCCACTGTCGGTGTTGGACTACGAGGACGTCCTTCCTGCAGAGTTCGATCAGCATTACCACATGAAAGGATACGAGTGCAGTGTACCAAGCAGCAAGCGGGTACACTGTCTACACAAGGTAATGGCAGAAACAGCGGGCAGGGAGTTCGCTGCCGAGTATCCGTTTCATCGCCCATTTTGGAGAGATTCGAGAGGTGGGCTGGCTTTGTGCGATCCACGACTCCTGGCGGCTGCCGAAGATTCGCAAGTCAGCATCACGAGCTGCGGGTTTTTCCTGGGGCCACAGGACGAGCTCGGTACGTGCGGGAAATGCCCATACTGCAGTGGCTGGACATGCAGACGTTGCGGCACTCCTCATGGCCCAGAGCTGCCTCCGAGCAACGCCAATTGCTGCCAGGAAGACGGCGTCATTCTCGAAGACGACCTTGGAGGCCTGCTTCGTGGCCGGGACTTCCAGATCTGTCCCAACGACGATTGCCGCAGGCGGGTGACGCTGTGGGATGGTTGTAATCACCTCTTCTGCAGATGCGGGACGGACCTCTGCTTTATCTGCGGCAAGGAAGTCGCACACGATGATCCAGAGCACTGGGCACCTGGTGGATGTCCACGGTGGAACCAACCTGGCGCCGACAATGCTGGTTACGACGGCGACGATGTCGATGGGCAGGTGGCTGGACCTGCGGAGGGATTTGCGGACCAGGACAATCTCGCCACCATCGACGAGACTACTGAAGAGGAGGAGGACGGTCTTCCGAGTGTCGAAAATGGTACATGGTTGGGCGATGAGCAGATGTGGCGACGTTGGCCGCACGACACCCCCGGAGAGCTAATCGCTGTGCTTCGTGCGCTCATCGAAGAGTTCGTTGCTGCCAAACACTTCAATCTAACCGCGCGCGGAAGGTCCGGTCCCCCTATGGTAGCTGCGATGGTGTACCACACCCTCTTGAGTCTGCAGGACCTCCGATTTGAGGCAGTGCGCATGGAGGCCACAGAGGATGGCTTCGAAGCCCTCGATTATGACTATATCCACGCGGCCATCCAACAGGCTCGCACCAAAGCCCACGAAGTGGAAGACGTCATCCAGGCCATAGCAAACTTCGACCGGAGCCCGGAATGGCTAGATGACTTCGAGACCTTGGCTGGCGCGGTCCAATTAATGAGAGCGACGTACATCGAAGTCGAAGCCGGGCTGAAGGCCATCAGAGTCGTGCTCGATGACGCAGCAACAGTCGAAGTGGGGGACGCCGGGACAATCGACGAGGGGCCTGCGGCCGCGGAGCACGCTAGAAACATCGAGTATGATGATACCCATGATCTTGGTCGTCCCGAGCACTGGCGAGACAGGTGGGAGCTGAACGAGAACGAGGCGGCCCGGCTACCAGGCGGGGTTTTGGACATTCTGGATGCGATCCGTGACGGCTACAGCGCCGGCTGGGTTCTTGACGACAGCGGAGACCGCATGGACGTGCCAGAGCATCTGGCAATGGCTATCCACGAGCTACTGTGCGTTTTGCACGCGCCAAGCACCATCAGAGAATTCGCTGGCGGCGATCTGGACCGTCGCCGGGAAGTGAGGGACAAGATTGACCGGCGGATAAGGGAAGCCTGGGAGATGATGGACATGATCAGCGAAGAGTCAGGGGAAATGCCACTTGTCGACGAGCTGCTGACACGGGGCCTCCTGGCTGTGAACACTGCGTATGGCCACCGATTTTTCAGGTAGATGCGACAACGGCGCTTCCGGGTGCGCAAAGCTGAATGCCACGGCCCGTGTGCAAGCAAAGCGGTCGTATCCTAAGCCAGGCAAACGGAGAGCTGGAGACAGATGTAGTCAAGTTGGACTTCACAACAGCGACGGCTAGTCCCGCCCATGTGCTTTGTGTTTACCTCGGCAGCGGTCGACTTCAAAGACTCCAGGTCCATCTCCATTCTTACACATAAACTCCTTTTGGAGTAGACTATCGCTGTCCGCTCACTGCAAGATGCCAGAGACGCTCAGCCTCGAGCTCGCATCGAAGAAGCAAAGACGTAGGACTGACTATGCCTACCGCCTCGACTATAGGACCCGCTGGTGCGTCCCCACCACCCCATCTCCACCAACCGAGCAATGCTGACCGACGCAGGGCGGACAACGACATGTTCCACCACCTCAACAATCCCATCTACGGCGTCCTAATCGACAGCATCATCAACGACTACCTGATGAAGGCCTGCGGCTACAATACGCACAGCTACCCTCGGACCGCACTCGTAGTCAGCACGTACTGTGATTACTTCGGCAGTGTGGCTTACCCAAATATGCTTGACGTCGGCCTCCGAGTCGTCAAGCTGGGTAAGAACAGCGTGATGTACGAGTGCGGCATCTTCGAGGAAGGTGACGAGCAAGTGAAAGCCGTGGGCGGGTTCAGCCAGGTGTGGGTCCGGCGTGAGGACAATCGGCCGCCTCCTGAGGGGCTGGAGGCGCATGTGAGGGCGAAGCTTGAGGATCTCATGGGGCCGGGGGAGGTAAAGCAGGCCGCGAAGCTTTGATTCCGGTCCTCGACGGTCAGCTCCCGCTCGGCTCGCCCTTGATGCACGGCGCCGCCGCTTCGAGGCTCGCTGTCTTCTGTGCGACGAGGGCCATAGATCCTGGTTACCGAGCGAGGGCGTGCGCAACACTTCTGCATGCGACATCGAGATCACGCGAGCATCAATGGTTCGCTAAGGGGGCCGAAATCTGCAAGATTCGCAGTGCCTGCGCACGTGGCCGACGAATCGTTGACGATAAGCAGTCTAGGCTAGGCGATGGTCACCTGTGGTGTCTCTTCGATACGGCTACATGTCAGCCATCTGGCGTGTGAGAGCACGCGAACGACAGAGAGCGGAGAAAGGCAAAGGAGGTGGCGACCACCATGGCCGCGGTGCGTGACAGCGCAAGCGAGGACTCCAGCGGTGTCGGCCGCATTACAATGCCGAAGGCAAGCGCGAGTGGCGACCCAGCGCAGACGATTGGGAGACGAACGGGAGATCCGTGGTCTGGAGCGACAGCAGAGTGCCATGTCATCATGTACACGGACGTAGCGCTGATACCATCTTTGGGTACCTCCGCCAGAAACACCTCACACCAGGAGAGCATCTCGTTATGAATCGCCAACATCTCCATTCGCCTCCTCAGCCCCCTGCGGCGTCCCCCCCCCATTCTGCAGCCCCAGCCGCTCCTCCTCCCTTCGCTGCCGCGCAGTCTCCGTCTCACGCCTCAGCGCCTCCAGATTCCACGCCCCGCCATCATCTTCGTCGTCGTCGTCGCTGCCCTCGCTCTCGCTCTCATCCCAGCCGCCCTTCTCGAACATGGCGCGGCCCGTCGCCTCCTTGGCCTTCATTGCCTCCATCTCCGCCGCCTTCTTGTCCAGGCGCTCCTGCTTCCACTTCGCGAAGCTCTCGGGCGTGACCGGTGTCAGGGTCCCCGAGAGCTTGTGCCGCTCGGACTCGAGGAAGTCTTCCAGCGTGAGGGTGGCGAGGGGCGACTTGTCCATGAGCGCCTTCTCCGCGGCGCGCTGCTCCTTGGTCTTGAGCACGAACCCAGGTGGGAGGGAGTGCTTGTACATGCACTTGTCGCCGCCGTTCGGGCACTGCCAGTTCCACCCGTACTTGGCATTCTCCACCGCGTCGATGAAGAACTTGCACACCTTGTCCGTCGTCGTCTTGGGGTTGCCGTGCTTGGACATGACGACCCCGCGCAGTTTCTCCTCGTCCCAGTCCGCCATGTCGTCCTTCTTCTTCTCCTCGCCGTCCCCGCTCTCGCCGTCCTCACCCTCCTCCTCGCCCTCACGCGTGTCGGTGTAGAGGGACCGCTTCATCGTCTTCCGCTCGAGATCGAGATCGTGGCTGAACTTGCACTTCCGTCCCTTGTCACACAGGCCCTTCTTGAAGAACTGGCACAGCACCGTCTTCGGGTCGACGCCAAAGGGTACCTTCTGCGTGTTGATCGGCTTGAACAGCTCGGCCGTCTCCGCGCGGGCCTTCTCCGCCGCCGTCTTCTCCTTCTCGCGTGCTTCCTTCTCCGCGGCCTTCTTCTTCTCCTCTGGCGTCTTGGCGGAGGCTGTCGCTTGCGCGATCTGCTTGATCTGTTTCTGCGCCGCGCCGCCTTTCTTGTTCTTCATGCCGAAGGTCTTGTCGGCGACGCTCGACTTGGCCTTCTTAGGCGCATTCTCCTGCTTTTTGGGCGGCATGTTGGGCTAGTGTGCGGGGGTGGTTGGAGTTGGAGATCGAGGTCGGCTTCGTCGCCTGTAGTGTTCGCGGGCTGGGTGGGTGTCGCGGCGCTCAGGTTAAAGGCGAGGGAAAGCTCTCTGTGTGAGCGGATCAGCCCAAAGCTTCTGCAACTCGAGTGGATCGGGCAGTCTCACCCATCGGCCTGTCGATCGCGGAGGATGGACGGGTAAGCGGATGGCCGTAGGAAAGTCGCGTGTGTACGAGCAAAACTTCAATCAATTCGCAGAGTCGAGGTGACGATCTGAGTGTGGGGAAGCCATCGCTGACTACTCCGATTAAGGGCTTCGGCGATCAGCTGCCGAAGGACAGCTGCATGTGAAAGGCGGCATTGGATCCCTCCAACTGCAATTCGTCTTTCCCATCGCCCACTATACTAAGATACGACATAGACAGACCTGTCGGAATAACACCGCATCGCCTCCAACCCCACTGTCCACGTCCACGCCCACGAACACCACACCACCAGCCACCACCATTCACCACGCCGACAATCCAATCAACACCTCCACCCCACACACAACACGATGATCTCCGACGCCTCCCTCTACAGCCTCGCCGTCTTCCTCGGCAGCGCGGCCATGCTGCTCATCGTGCTCTACCACTTCCTCGAGATCAACGCCCAGGACGACGGCAAGGTCGCCGCGCCGCTGAGCAGCGAGCGGAGAGCGGACGCGATCCCGCAGAAGGGCAAGTCATGATGGGAATCGGGAAGGTGGGGGGGATAGGAAGCGCGTGGGCTGGGTCGCGTGGGTCGCTGGTTGGTCTCGAGATCATGGGCATTGGGATAGGGAGGTGGGGCGAGGCTGGGGGGCTAAAGCGTCGGCTGGAGGGAGGTGGGAATCACATCGGGTGGGTCTCCAGGGCATCGCATCGACAACGCGGAACGGCAGGTGTGTTGATCCCCAGGTGGAGCTATGCTGTGAAGTGGGGATATGCTCGACGGTGGGGCAACATTGCAGCATATCGGAGTGGTCAATCGCAGAGATGGCGACTACACATGCATGCCAAAAGGCCCACCCATCAGACATAGCCGAGGACTCAAGTCAGCCCGCCCAAGTCAGACCTCAGACTCAAGATCTACCCACCGCAGCTCTTCTCCCCCCGTGCCACACTCAAGCCCCTCCCCCACCTGCCTCACCCTGCCCCTTCTCGTCCTCCTCACCATCGGGATCCACCCACGCCTCCCCCTCACTCCTCACCTCGTCCTCAAAGTCCTCATCATCCAGGAACCCGGCCTTCCTCTTCGCAATCGCCCAGCTGGCCCCCGTCTTCTCCATCGTTGGCCCCACGGCCTTCTTGTGCTCCTCCAGCTCGGCCAGCTCGGCCGCGGCTTTCCGCTCGTCCTTGTTCATGCCGTCGGCGCGCCGGAGTGCGGTGGGCAGGACCCGCGACGTAGCGTTGCCGGAGGAGGCGGAGCGGATGACGGGAGTCATGGAGCGGCCTTGAGCGTCGGAGAGGTAGGCTTCGGAGTCGGTGTTCTGATTATAGTCTAGGCGAGAACGCTGTTAGTAACGCACACGATCAGCACCGTATTGGCTGCGAAAACATTTTCAGACGAGACTCACCGGACAGCCCGCCCCTCGGCCCATCGCCCAGCTCCCACGCCACAGGCTGCAGATGCAGCTCATTCACATGCGCCAACCACCGCGTCAGATCCGGGAACATCGCCACCCCCTCCTCCTCTTCCACCCTCGCCTTCCCTTTCCCCTTCCCAGCCTCCCCGCCACCCCTGCACCCCTCCCACAAGCACTCAAATTGCCGATCCTCCCCCGCCCGCCCATGCAATTTGACCACGTGCTTCTTCAGCGTGTCCAGATTATGCAGCTCCGCCCCGCACTCCCTCCACCGACACTTCCACACCTGATACTCCGGCTCCACCAGCGCTTTCTCCCCCGGCGCTTTCCGGAGCCCGCTCGGCTGCGGCGTGTGGTGGGATTTCGCGGGCGGCAGGCCCATGGCAGCGCGGGAGTGCACGCTCTTGCGCCAGCCGAAGGGGCGGCCTTTCTTCTTCACACCGTCGGCGTTCACTTGGCGGAAAGCGGAGTAGCCTACAGTCGGCGAGCCTTGAGCGGGCGCTTCTGTCGTGCCGGCGACGGTGACTCGGCGGTTGTCGCCATTACCATTAGCGAGCGTGGCGGTCTCGGGAGCAGGCATGGTGCGGCGCTTGCGGCGGCGCTGCTTGGGCTTACCGCCGCTGAGTTGGTCTTGAACCGAGACGTAGGTCATGGTGCCATCGCCGTTGTCGCGCATTGAGCTCGACAAAGCTTGGCCGTGCGCGAGCTCATCATCTTCATCGTCAGCATCTGCCGTCTCTTCGGCGGCGACGGCTGGCAGCTTAGCCTTGACGGGCTCAGCAGGGTCGATAATGTCCCATCGGATGGTGGAGAGGTCGCTGCGATTACCACGCATGCCGTCGACCTCGAAGTGCCCGCCATGATCCCCGAGCAGCTTCGCCATGTGATTTAGGTGCGCATTGAGGGCCCGCATGTCCGGATGCCGACCCGTGGCGAGCAGGACGTCGCGCGCAATGCTTCTCGAGTCGTACTTGTTCTTGCGCGCGACACGGTCACGCATGATGGGCTCGATGAGCATCTTGCCCCTGACTCTCTCAGCCT
>JAWDJV010000226.1:0-26857 GCA_033119285.1 Teratosphaeriaceae sp. CCFEE 6253 | reverse complement strand
CGTCCGACTGCGTGCTACGCCGCGCGCTGCGCGCTCCTCCAGACCGGTATGTCTTAGACCTTCGCTGACACTTCCACTTATCGGAACCACCTTCGTCGGCCTCGCGGTCGCCGCCGCTCGCACGTGTTACACGCGATGTGACTGACCTTTTCGCTCCACTCGCTTTCTGCAGTGGACTCGTCGCGTGTCGCTGTGTGGCGGGAGAAGATGTAAAGTCTTCGATGCGTGTGTCGGTAGCGAGCTTCGCCGTGGTCTCGGAAGAGAACGCCGCACGTCGACCATGACTCGCGCCCCGTCACATGCTGCCAAGCCCGGTCCGGCAGATCTTGGGTCGGTCCGCTGTCGTCGTGCAGCCGACGACGCGAACTCCTGCAGGCCGCTCGCATTGATGCAGCTCATCATTGCCAAATCACGCTCATTACCTGCGCATCCACTGATTGAAGGAGGCCAAATAACGGCAACCACCAGCAGCCAAGCTCCGAGCAGCACACCCCCAAGCACCCGCCAAGATCGCAGCTGGTCTGGACATCCGCATTGCCAGGCTGCCATCGCCAGCGCAGGCCCCAGCATGTCTCGATGACACCGCGCGCATGCACCCGCTCAACCCCTTCCTGCGCGCCTTCTTCCGCAGCGCCCTCCCCGCCCAGTGCTCGCCCGTGCAGCACCACGTGCTCCTGGTCCCCACCACCGACGTCCTGCTCAACGCCAAGGACCGCGACACCAACACCCCCTATGCCGAGCTCGCCGCGACCGAAGATTTCCTCGCCAGCCACGTCCTCCGTGTCCCTGGCGGAGCTCCCCCCGTCGGCAATGGCGGCGGAGCGAAGGAGGGCGGCGGCGGCAATGCGCGCGAGAACAAGGGCAAGGCGAAGCAGTACAGCACCATCAACGGGCGCACGGTGGTGCTCAAGGAGGCCTTCGTGTACAGCAACAAGGGCTTCAAGACGCTGAACCAGGCGCAGCTGCTGCACGACATCATCTACTACCCGGACACCCCGGACAGCCAGCAATGGCTCGTCTACTACATCTCCCGCCCGCTGGTGGGCCACTACCAGCCGACGCCCGTCATCCCGGCGGTCATCAGCGATGCGCCGAGCCGGGAGCGCAGGCGGCTGCTGGCCGAGGCCTCGGACACAGCGGGCTCCTCCGCCCCACCCCCGGTGCCGAAGAAGAAGGACATCAAGGACTTCGCCGAGCTGCTGAACCAGTTCCCCATGATCTCCCGCCAGCTGGCGCCCCAACTCGACAAACTCGTCCGCGACTTTGTCTCCGCCCACGACGACAGCAACACCCCCGCCGCCTCCCAAACCCGCTCCCGCAGCTCCTCCCGCGGCTCCCTGCACTTCTCTACCGCCGCACCCTCGACGCGCAGCTTAGCCTCTTCTTCTTCCTCCCTCTCGCGCACCAGCAGCAGCACAGCCGCCATCGCCCCCGACCTCTCCCCCAGCGAAGAAACCCTCCGCGCCTCCCTCTCGGCCCTCATAAACGCCGCCATCACTCTCTTCCAAGCCCTCCCGTCCCCACACCTGACCCAACTCGGCTCCACCACATCCCTCACCGGCCCCGCTGTCGACCTCCTGCTCGAGCGCCACCTCACCGCGCAGCTGCACGCCGCAACTCTCTTCCCGCGCCTCTGCGCCAGCCGGAAAGCGGAGGACGGCGATCTGGATGCCAAGATCCGGGGGCTGCGGGATGTGGATCTCGCGCAAGTCGGGATCCCGATCCCGGATGGGATGAGAGGCAAGCGGGAGCTGGCTGCGCGGTTGGGCCGGGGCGTGGAGAGTTTCAAGAGGATGGGGGCCAGTGGGAGTCCGCAGGAGATGCTCGAGGTGCTGGTCGCGACGCAGAAGGTGGTCACTGAACCCGCTGGCGGTGGCGATACCACTACCATTACTACTACTTCCGCTACTACGGGCGAGGACAGCGGCGCCGCATCCGAAAAGCCCCCCGCGGCCTCCGCCCTGACGATCAACGCCGACGTCCTGGTCTCCCTGCTCCTCGTCGTCGTCATCCGCAGCGGGGTGCGCCACCTGCAGGCCCGGCTGCGGTACATGCGGCACTTCGTCTTCGTCGACGAGGTCGAGAGCGGGGAGCGCGGCTACGCGCTCGCGACGCTGGAGGCCGTGCTCGCGCACCTCGCGAGCGTGGCCTCCGCGGGGCTAAGGAAGGCGGGGAAGCGCAATCGCGCGCTGTGGCTGGCGGCGCGGACCGGCGATGTGCTGGCGCTGGAGGCGATCTTGCAGCCAAGCATCTTCGCTCCTGGGGAGGCTGCTATCGCCGAGTCGCCTACGGCCACGACTGAGGACTCCGAGGACGACTCGATGCTCGAACCCGCCTCCCCGTCCGACGAGCACAGCCCCCATGTGGAGGAGACCGCCGCCTCGGGTTTCGCCGCCGTAAACGGCTCGCTGAATCACGTCTTTCCCTTCCAGCGCCCACCGACACCACCGCCCGAGCAGTTCGAAGCGAAAGTCCGGAAACGCGTGTCCATGGCCAAGCTGCCGCGGAGCCACTCGGTGTCGTCGGGATACTCCTCCTCGCGCTCGCACTCCCGGAAACCGAGCCGGGAGGACTCCGACATGGTGGGTGGGCCCGCAGGCGGCGATGTCGCGGCCGAGACGCTGGCGCAGACGCAGGACGCGGGGGGCAACTCGGTGCTGATGATGGCCGTCGAGGCCAGGCAGAGGGATGCGCTGGCGTTCCTGCTAAGTCTGCCGGCGCATTTCCGCGCGGCGTTCGTGCTGGATGATGTCAATGAGGCGGGGACGACGCTACTCTCCGCCGCCGTGCAGGGCGGGGATCGCGGGATCGCGGACCTCTTACTCGATTACCTGGAGCGCGAGGTCGCGGCCC
Organism: Teratosphaeriaceae sp. CCFEE 6253; assembly: GCA_033119285.1. Taxonomy (NCBI): domain Eukaryota; kingdom Fungi; phylum Ascomycota; class Dothideomycetes; order Mycosphaerellales; family Teratosphaeriaceae; species Teratosphaeriaceae sp. CCFEE 6253. Next base: position 24,004 of record JAWDJV010000226.1, on the reverse strand, counting down.
AGCAGCTGCAGCGCTACCTCCGTGTCCAGGATACGCAGGGGAGAAGTATGGCGCACTACCTCTTCCACCAGCCGCATCTCCTCCCGCGCCTCGGACGCTCACTCCCCTGGCGGCTCAAAGACCGGCATGGCCAGACGCCGCTATTTGCGCTCTGCCGCTCCTACGACCACGCGCACTACCCCGCCATGGTCTCCGCCGCTTTGGCCCTGGCGGCGGCCGCGCAGGGCGACGGCGAGGCGCTGCATCTGGACGAGCATGTGGACGCCAAGGGGAACACGCTGCTGCATGTCGTGGTCGATACGCAGATCACGGTGAAGCTGCTGCGGCAGACGGACGTGGATGTTAATGCGGCGAATGAGCGGCGCTTCACACCCCTCATGGTGGGAAGCAAGTACGGCCGGATCGAGACCGTGCGGGCGCTGTTCGGGGACCCGCGGACGGATGTCACGTTGCGGGATCTGCGGGGCTTGACGGCGGTCGAGCTGGCCAAGGACGACGAGGTGCGGAACCGGATCGACGATCTGGTCCTCCTATCCTCGGCCCCCGGGAGAGACGGCCGGACGACGACGCTCGTGCGCGCCTTCTTCGCCGAGGACGCGACGGCGCGCTTCGTACTGAAGTCCGGCGCCCCGCACGGTCCCGACTCCTCCTCTATCACAGTGACGACCTGCCGCCGCTCGGTCGCGGACTTCGAAAACCTGGTCCACTGGCTGTCGACCGAGCACCCGGCCTCTTGGCTCCCGCTGTCCTTCAACTTCCCCTCCCCCTGCCTCCTTCCATCCCGCCCTTCGCGCGCCGTGCTGCGCGACCAGCAGCTCCGCCTGGACAACCTTCTCCGCGCGCTGCTCGCGCACGCCACCTTCGCCACGCACGAGCTGGTGTGGGAGTTCTTCCTCGTGCCCGAGCTGGACGCGGTGATGTTGACTGAGCGGAGCCAGCGGAAGGCTGAGGCGCGGGTGGGCAAGCTGCGCGAGGAGTTCATCCCGGTGGGTGTGGGCGAGACGCAAGCGGTGGAGAATTTCGTCGCGGTCGCCAAGGAGCAGGTCCGCGCTGTCACGCAGGCGACGCGGCGCGTGCTGCGCGCTGTGAACCGCGTGCGCATGCGCGGGGACGACGACTTCGAGTCGCTCAACCTTCTGTCCGGGCGGGTCTCGAACCTGCGGGGCCTGCCGCCGACGCATAGCGGCGCGTTCGAGCGGTACGCGCGGGGTGCGCAGCCGACGGACGCCTCGCCCTGGACGGCGCTGTACTACAATCTCCACTCCACGCACTCGACCTCCACCGCGCTGCAGGTCGCGCTCAACCGGCCCGCGTACTTGATCGGGAGCATGTCGCAGCTTCAGCGGAATATCGATCGGTTGACGGCCGTCGCGGCACGGGCGCAGCAGAGTAGCGGCGGTAGTAGCCGCTGGGCGCCGCGTCTGGTGGCGGGCCTGCTGCTGTCGCCCGACGAGGTTGGGGGAGGCAAGAAGAGCGCGGCGGCGGCTGGGCCGGAGCCCACGGGCGCCGGGGGCAAGGTGGCCAAGGCGCGGGCCGAGCTTGAAAGCCTCGGGTGCGAGTTGGCGTCGACGCAGCAGACGGTCGCGTCCGAGTTAGCTGGGTGGCAGGACGAGCATGTACGTTTAGGGGTTGCGGGGTTGAAGAGGTTGGCGAGGGGGATGGTGGTTAGGGAGCGCGGGCGGTTAGAGGGGATGCGGAGGGCGTTGCGGGAGGCGAGGAAGGGGGGGTGAGAGGGAGGAGGGAGGGGGGAGGGGGCTGGAGCCGGACTGGCCGGGCCTGTGCGGGTTGTAGTGGGATAGAATTGGACACTGTAGACGAAGCAGACCCGCGCCCGCGAAGACGAACTGCCGTCCGCCCACCATCGAGTCCCGCGTACCGTCGTACGCAGTTGTGTGTGGGTTTCGGACATATTCGAAATACTTGCGCGTCTGTGTGGTTTTCGGTCCACGGCTTGCCTCACCACACTGTCTGATCACTGTCATCTTGCTGTCTAGATGAGAAGGCCAGGCATCGCTACATATCCGATGTGAGGTATAGGTTCAGCCGTCCGACTGTAGCCCAGAAGTAAGTCCACGGGTTGCCTGTCGTTGTGCAACGTTCCCCAGCAGCACTTTCGTGATCCCCTCAACACCCGTCTGGACAATTACAGGAGCCTCCGGATCGCAAAACTAACAATGCCTCGAAATCTGGAAGAGTCTAGGACGCCAACGCAAAGCCCAAGCGGAGAGGGCTCTCATTTCGAAACAACATCACTGTTCAACAGCGGGTCCATCCTATCAACCTTTGTCATGTCTCGTTGCTATATACAAACGCATACGAGCCGCTACTCTCTCTCGCCCCACTCCGCCTCCCAGCTTCCACACGACCATCCGCACTCTAGCGATGATACGCCACAGCATGATCTAGAATCCACCGGATCCCCTCCGCGCGGAACGTATCCGGCTCCGTAAACGCCAGCTGCGTATAATTCGCGTCGAACACCATGTTCTCCGCGCCCGCACTGTACACCGGCCACTCCGGACTCCCCGCATGCCGGCCCGTGAAATTATTCGGATTCTGATCATGGATGAACGACGCCCAGCTCGAACTCATCAGTTTGGCCAACTGGATATACTCCATCGATTTATTGGTGAAGGGGTTGATGGTGCCGTGCGCGGCGTCGTACCCATACCCGTTGACGTTGTCGAAGACGAACGCGACTTCCTGGAAGTGCGTCACGCCGACCGTGAAGGGCAGGCCGGCGGGGATGGTATTGAAGCGGTACGAGTACGCCGGCACGCCGTTCGCGGTCCAGGCCTCCATCGCGCCGCGCCGGTTGGCGATCATGACCGCGTCGCCGGCGTAGGCGGCCGTGCGGCGGTACAGCGCGCCGGCGGCGGGCGGGTAGACGTAGTCGCAGGGGACCTCGGTCGGGGGCGGGATGAGGTCCTCGCAGACGTTCGGGTAGAGGTCCGGGATCGTCGCGGTGTACTGCGAGCCGAGGTAGGCGCCGGTCGCATTGCTGCTGGCGTAGGCGCGGAACTGGTCCGTGGTGTTAATGCCCTGGGGCCCGAAGGCGGTGCCTTCGTCCGTGTTTGCGCCGTCGATGATGGGGACTTTGACGAAGTCGCCCTCGGCTAGCTGGATGCTGGCGAAGCGCTGGATGAAGTCGCCATCGACGTAGGGCTGGAATCGGCCCAGGGCTGTGCCGTTGAAGGCAGCGTTGATCACGTCGAAGGGTACGTGGCGGAGGCAGTCGAGCGTGTCGATGGCGGACGTGCAGCCGGTCTGGTTGACCAGGCTGTCGTATAGTGGCTGCCAGTATTCGTTGCCACGGTACGACTGGTAGTTGACAGGATTGCCCGATTCCATGATGCCTGCGGCGAAAAGCCCGTCTGCAGTCACAGTGTCAGCTGGCTCAACAATGCTCATTGGGCTAGTCCCAGTGTCCTCTTACCGTCTCGGCCGCCGTATGCGGTCAAGTGCCATCCTACTGAGCCAGCACCGGCCGATTCACCTGAACATGATCAGCTTGCCGCCCCAGCATCAAGCCAAAATGACTCTTACCCCAGATCGTGACCTTGTTTGGATCGCCTCCAAATGCTCCAATGTTCTCTTGCAGCCAGTGCAATGCAAGCCGCTGATCGCGAAGGCCAACGTTGGTCTGGCCGCTGCCACTGACTTCTGTCGAGGCGAGGAACCCCCATCCGGTCAGACGGTAGGCAATGCTGACGCCGATAATGGGCTTGCCGATGTCGACGGAGTTCTGAACGATGAAGGACAGGTTGTAACCTAGCAATGAGAATCAGCAAGGGAGTCGCACGATAGACAGGAGCTCTTCCGATGTGACGTACGCTGGTCAGCAGTCCCGCCCATCACGAGCCCGCCTCCATGTATCCATACACCGATTGGGAGCGCCTCGTTCTCGTAGCCTGACGGACGAATCACGTTGCTGGGACGAATGTCAGCGAGATGAAGCCAGTCGTGACCTGGTGTTGCTCACAGGTATAGGCAGTCCTCTGAGACCTCGTAATTGATGTCGTCGCCTCCATACCCAACGCACAGCGGCGCATACGCGCTAGCGTCAACCGTGCCACTGAATGTCGAGTTGATCGACTGCGGGTTGCGGAATCGCAAGTCTCCAACAGGAGGCTGGGCGAAGGGGACACCGAGGTAGTAATCCTGGTTGTAGGTGCTCGAGTGTACACCCGACACCGAACCGTTCTTAACCGTCACTGTCGGGGTGCCGGATCCGGGGTGGTAGCCGGGTGGAGGTCCAGACGGGTACCCAGAAGGGCGACCAGACGGAGGGCTCGAGTACGATGGAGGATGCGGTGCAGCGTATGCGGCGCCGCCTAGAAGGGCAGCAATGGCGACAGACTTCATCGTGATCTTGTTGACGCCTCAAAAGGAAGGGACGAGAGTAGCACGATCCACCTACCTGACGGGGCTTCCGACGCGCTTTATTGTGCTCATCCTTCGGTACAACTCTGGCACGACATGGTCGTTACCCCTCTGCTCGCTGCAAACCAGACGTCAGTGGGAAGTAACCTGGGTCGCTAAAGCAGGTACGCCCGCGCGAGGTGTGGTGCTAGGCGCCATGAGCCGCCCGAAGCTCTCCCGGCGGAGAGTCGCGAGTCGTGCTGACACTCCACATCGTGCGGCCGCGTGACCAATACGGGGGCTTGTGCGATGAACCCGCAGCGGATGGGGAGAGGATCGGGCAGGTCGCGGCGACGGGTCCTGCAAGGCATGGGGTCGTCATGCGGGGATGGCGGAGCCCCGTCGAGGAGCCGAATGGATCTGCCGGGTGAGATGGAGAAGGCCCACCGACGACGGGTCCCGGGCTTGGCGCGGCAGGCGGAGACGCTTTGTAGACTAACTCCGTACATGTAGCTTGTGGCCGGATCCTTTCCAGAGCGGAGGCGGATCACATGGTCGCCATTGTAGCGGTGCTGAGACGAGGTGAAGATGAGATGAGGTTGCCGGGGCTTCCGCGGAACGATGCCGCCAGATGCCGCATTACCCCGCATTGCTCATCCACCGACCCGCGAGATGTTCTCCGTCGGCCTCCGAGCATTGGCAAAGGCGCGAGTCCGCTCAACGATGTCGGCGATGCGCTGTGCCACGGCGATCTTGACAGACTGAGATGGGAAGGTGTTCTCCTCGGATCAAAGCAGGGACGGGCCGCTTCGCTGTCGCGATCCGGCATGCCGACCGGCTGTTTCGCTGGCACTCCCCGACGACAGGTACAGCGTGGCTGTGACCATGAATTGTTACTTCGACCTTCCGTCTTTCATTCGGTCTTCTTCCCTGCCCCATTTTCCACTCTCCGCCCCATCTCTGAACGATCATCCCAACCCAGTCGACAGCACTACTACCAATACCACCTGAACGACCTCAGCGACCCAGCATGTCTACCGAAGCCATTACCCACCTACCACCCACGCCTCCCAGCGAACCGGCCTCCCATGCCTCCAGGGATACCGCAGCACCCACCTCAGCACCAGCTCCACAATCGCCGCAGCAGAAGCACATCTGGATCATAACAGGACCGGCGGGCTGCGGCAAGACGTCGGTCGCCGAGCACCTCCACCAGCAATTACAACTGCCCTACCTAGAAGGGGACACCGTCAGTCTCGAACACCTGCCAAGCAAAGGCACAATGGCTAACACCCCTTTACCCAGTTCCACACCCCGGAGAACGTCCAGAAAATGGCCACCGGCCAGCCCCTGACCGACGCAGACCGCTGGGACTGGCTCATCCTGCTCCGCGAGCAGGCCCTCCTCACCCTCACCAAACCCACGGCCCCCACCAACGCGCTCCCGGCGGGCGTGATCATCACCTGCTCCGCGCTCAAGCGCAAGTACCGCGACGTCCTGCGCGTCGCCGCCTACCACCACCCGGCCGTCGCCGTCCACTTCGTCTACCTGCAGGCCTCCGAGGCGGTGCTGATGGACCGCGTGCGCGCGCGGCAGAACCATTACATGAAGGATTACATGGTGCACTCGCAGTTTCAAAGCTTGGAGGCGCCGGGGGAGGAGGAGTTGGCGCGGGATGTGCTGGGCGTGGATGCGAGTGGGCGGAGCGAGGAGGTGCAGCGGTTGGCGCTGGAGGCGGTCAGGGCCGCTATCGCTGGGAGGTAGTCTAGTCGAGAAGCTGCACGGGACTCTGTGAAGGAGCAGAGGCTGTCTGGCAAGCGTAAAGGCGTTTGGGTTGGGATGGGATATACCACTGCTTGGACTGTACCTAGACCGCATCGAGGCCACACCGCCTACATACATCCATCCACAAAACCCCCTTCACGAACTCCCAAACGCCGCGTCCACAATGTCCGCCAGCTCCTCCAACGTCTCCACGCGCAGCTGGAAATGGAACTTGACCTGCGCATCCTCCGTCTCGCCCCCCATCGCCCCCTGCCGATCCACCCACACGCTCAGCAACTGCAGCTCGCCCGCGGGCCGGTGGTCATGGAACAGACTCTGCGCCACATGACACAGATCCCCCTTCTCCACCCCGAAGTCCCGCTTGATGTGGTCGAGCAGGTAGTGGAAGTTCTTGTGCTCGGGCTTGTACGAGCCAATGTCCTCGGCGGTGTAGATGGCGGCGAAGTCGCAGCCTTTCAGGGGTCCGGCCATGGTGCGGGCGAAGGAGGCGTTGTCCACGTTCGTCAGGGGGAAGAGCTTGTAGTGCTTCGCCAGCCGCTGGATCGCCTTGACCGTGTCCGGGAAGGCAGGGTAGTCGCCGATCTTGCCGCTGTACTCCTCGCACGCCTGACCGACCTGATCCTGGGTCAACTTGCCAGACGCCACGACGCCGAGCTGCGCGGCGTAGCGCTTCAGTCCCTCGGCGATGACCCGCGATTGCAGCATGGTGGGGTTCTCGCGCTGCACGGTCGTGTCGTGCTGCTCGATGTCGAGGAGGAATTGCTTGCGGTCTGGAGGTAGATACGGGCCGAGGGCGGTGGCGCGGGCGGAGGCGTCGATGCCGCCTTCCCAGTCGACGAGGGTGCCGAAGATGTCGAAGGAGAGGGCCTTGATGCGCGTCCACGGGACGTTGGAGGCGTTGGTGAAGGCCATGGCTTGCTTTGGGGTTGGTCAGGTGGGTGCGAGGGGAGAGGAAGGAGATGTGGAGATTGCGAGACTGGTGATGATATGTGCTGCGAGAGCGAAAGGGAAGGTTATAAGGTATCTCCCTGGTGTCTGTGACGCTTGGTGTCTGTTGCAGGTACTGTGGATACGCGCCGCCCTTCTACACAACCATTCTTTCCGGACCTGTTCCGTCCGCACCGAAGGAGCAATGTCTCAATGACAATCGCAAATGAAGCGTGTTGTGTGCTTGGCGATCAGAATCCGATGGGGAAGTGCCAGGGCGTCTGAACGCCAAGACGGCATTAGCCTCAGCTTTCTGCATGACAGTGCATGTAGTATTGTCTCTAGGACGGGAGCCTCTCGTCGACGCCGTCGCAACAGCATTAAGTGTCGCTCGATACGGCTCACATCCATAACTCTGCGACCCTGACCACGATGTCGCGGAGGTCAGGACACAGCGATGCATCGCATTTGCACAGGACTGGCGCGCGGGGCAATGACGACACTCCCATCAGTTCGGACGCCATGCATTGGGTATCTACGCTATAATCATTACCAGATCTCGTACGCTCTCTCGCCGATAATCTGCTTCTCCGCTGTCGGTGGCTTGCAAGCCGCTCAGACTGCCGTCGGACGGAAGCTGCGACACACTATGCGAAGTCGTGACTCGGATCCGCGCGAGCCTTCATGGCATGCTCACAGCAGCGCGACCAAGCCGACAAGACCCATCGCGCCCAGGAATTGGCCTGGAATCGCTGTAGGGGCTGCGAAGGCCGCGGAGGAGCTCGTGGGACTCGGGGTGGCGCTCTGCGGGCTAGCGCTGGAAGAGGGCGGTGGTGCGGAGGAGGAGCTATGGGTGACAGCTGCTGCGGTTGTCTTGGCAGACGTCTTGGGCTATCAGTCAGCTACAGGAAACTATTACACGTGGAAGGGGACACTCACGGTCATTGTGCTCCGCGTCACAGTGAACGTCTTTACGCCGCTGGGGAAGACTTCGATGAAAGTGTTCCCGACGGCGTCCAGTGTCGTGTAAGTGCTAGCACCAGCGCCAGCGCCTGCACCCGTCTGTCCGTTGCTGCTTGCGCCCGGGCCTGACATGGGCTTCACTGAGCCGGAGATTTTGATCGTGTTGCTCGTCGTCGTCGAGGCAGGTGGGACGGTGATTGTGACTGTGTTCGCGGTGATGATTGGTCTATATCGTCAGTCGAGGGGTACTGGTAGAGTGGAAGGTGGTGGGAGACTCACACGACCGCCTGCCGCTCTTCGAGCTCACCAGCGACCACGCCGAGACTGCACCAAGCAGCGCGATCACGCTGATGATGGACTTCATTCCCGCGGCTGGGGGGGGTGGTTTCGGCGTAGGTTGTCGGAGTTCGTGAAGTGCAGTAGTGCTTGCGACCGTCTCTAATATGCTTTCGCTTGTCCTTTCAGATCAACAGAGCAAGAGATGAGGTGAAGACAGCAAAGGAGGAGAACAGGCGCCGAACAGTGGGAGATTAGAAGCGGTACACTACCGCGTACCGCCTGTCCGTATAAAGCTGGTGTTTACACGCGATGGCGTTGATACGCGACAGGGAATTACACCATCATCTCCATCCTTCCTTGTTGCGCATCGCGCATGTGCCTGCTGCAATTCGATCAGCGCGCTTTGCCCGGCCTATCGTGGTGCCGTGCCAACCATGCGGTGACAACGTGCGAGGTCCGAAACCTGGAAGTTTGGTTCACGAGCGCTGCCCTGTGCGTTGTCGCGCGAAGTTGGCAAATTCGGCGCTAATGGTAAGCGAAAGTACAGGGCGTGTATTCTCCCGCGTGGACGGTGGGTCGGAAAGCAACCACAGTTGTGGTGTCGAGTCCGGGGCCGAGAGCCATAATTGCTCACGGCCGATGGTACCGACATGGGTGATGAATGCTCCGTGTTTGTGATCTGATCACAAGAAGAAGTTGACTTCAGTGTACGCCGCCAAGAATCGAGCGACGAGACCCGACGAGGGGCAACAATGTCATCGCATGTACCTAGTCGTCAGACCAAGACACGGATCTTGAGAGATCGGCGTATGACGCCTGTCGGGCTTGACGAGAGGCACGCTGAGGTCAGTCGCCTTCCATATTCTGGCTCAAGCCGCTGCAGCCTCGCAATACCGGACTACATGCATACTTCAGCCTCTCAGGACGTGCACGAAGAGACCCCGCATCCCCTTCAAGAACCCGCCCAGCTCACGACTATCATTGAGCCTCTCTTGCACATCGTCCACATCGTTCTGGCTCAGCTTCGGCTTCGTCGCGCCAACCTCATACTCCCGCCCACCCATCTGCAGATCAAACCAGCAGTCCTTCTCCGGATCTCTCTCGTCAACGCAGAGATAGACAAAGCGCAGACAATCATCCACCCCGGTACCCTCGATGCGAAGGCCCAAACAGTGCTCCCAGAAACGCAGCTCAGGAATGTTATGCCTGGCCTGGGCGTCCAGGGAGCGCTGATGTGCAGCTTGCGCCTCTCGTCGCTGCTTGACCGCCGCCTGCGCATCTGCGATCTCCGCTTTGAGCGCATCGCGGCGGGCCAGGTGGTCTTCTTTCTGCTCAGCCAGGCTGTGGATCGCTGCGTGCATCTCTTCTGTCTCGGCGGCTTCCTTCGCGAGAGTGTGTGCATGTGTAGAAGACTTGGACTCGAGGGTGACGATAGACTGCTCCTTGTGCCGTTGCGTCTCTGTACGCGTGATCAGTCCTGTGTTGTCCTTCTCTGCCACTCCTGCGAAGTCTCACCTTCCAGCTCCGCAACGTTCATCCTGAAAGCATTGCGCTCCTCCAACACCCGCTTCCTGCCCCGCGCGATGAAGTCGTCGAATCGCACGGTGAACTGCGCCATGCGCTCGCGTAGATCATCGAAGCCGAAGTCGATGCTGGGGAGCGTGTCTGCCACGGACGGAGCACTTGCGCCATATTGCGCTTGAGACCCGGAGAGTGACGCGGAGAAGCGCGACGGAGTCAGAAGCGTGGTCATCTCATACAATTGGGTATGCGTCCGCGGGTCGATGGTGGTGGTGAGTTGTGTAATAGATAGTCGACGCTGTGGTGTTCCAGGAAGACCTGGAAACGCAAGTAAACAAACATAGTACAACCGGCTCGGCCCGCAATTGAGGTGCGCTAGCGACTTTCTCCCTGCGACCTCGACCTTCCGCAGGCTCCAGAACACCACTGCATTCACACTTTCTAAGTCCTCGCCGTACAGCTTGAGCCGCGAGCGCCCACTGGAAGACCGTCATATCCACGTGTGCTGAACGCTGCCCAAAGCATAGTCATGCCTGGACACGCCACGGCCGTACTGCATCGAGGACGAATACACCCAAGACCGGATGGCTGAGCCAACTAGGACTGACCTTCCATATGGTCACTTCGGGCACGCAGTTTACGACGTGGACGAGCAGACTTGGAGCTTCGAGCGCCGTCCGGGCCCCGGTGTTGACTGGCGAAGACTCGGATTACCTAGGCTCGTCGTAAAGGCTGCCCTGGATGTGCCTGCAAACCATCAAGCCGCGCCGTCGGCCCCGGGAGGGCAGCATCCGAATAGCATCAAAGCTCTGGTCAAGCGCTTTCCAGACCTTCAGCCTGCCTCGGCAATGCTGCCGCACTTGTTACGCGTTTCGGAGGCTATCGTGTCTGCGACGGCTCGCCATGATCCCTTCCAGGGCGATCTGCTCGCCATTGGCACCATACCCTCGAGAGCACATCGCAAGCCGGTTGCAGTCGCCGCCTTTCCTACCGGGCCTACAGGTAGCGACCTTCGTCTGGTTCAGGTGCGGCCGCAACGTCGTGGCTGGCATGACACGAATACGGCCTGGATTGAAGCCTCCAGCATCGACGGCGATGAGACGACTTGGAAGGGTAGAGGCGCACCCATACAGCAGGTTGTCTTCGCGGATGCAATTGAAGGATCAGACTGCTTCCTTGCCGTTCGCATGCCCACCCGGACGCTCGTCTTCCGGCCTGCAATGCACGAGCAGCCCCTCCGTAGTTTCTCTCCCTCGAGACTCGAGGCAAACCTATCTTTGGAAGTTCCTATCGCCATCACACGAGGCGTGCCGCACACCGATGTCGCGTTCAACCCCTGGTACGTTCGGCAAGTCGCTGTGGTCGACCAGGACGCAGGATGGACCATTTGGGAGCTTGCGCATCGGGCGACCTCGAACAGCAAGCTGATCTGTCAGCACTTTGCAAACGACGAGTTAACCGAACCAGTCTTGTCTTTTGACGACAAGTGGGCAAGGATAGTTTGGGTACACGATGACCCGCGCGGTGGCGGGCGTGGGCGAGGACGGATGGTGGCGCTGGGTGCGAGAAGGACCAGGCTTGCTTGATATCCGGGGTACGAGAGCCCTCGGGCGTGGATGCGTGGGTGGAGAGGTAGTCGAGCTGATGCAGCATTACGACGTAGGGGAGCTCCCACTTCTCGTTCGCGCTCATGTTCAGGTCCGTGGCTGTGCGGCCGAGCAGCTCGCTGTAGAGTCTGGGACTGGCGATGGGTGTCATGTGTGCGCTGTAGCTCTGCGGGATACTGACCCCGTGGTCCAGGTCCAGGACGTGCTGCACGCCATCGAGACATTCGGGTGAGAGCTCGTTATCCGCGAAGGAGCCTAAGAGCTCCGAGACGAGAATGTCGACTTTGCCCACTTGCCCATCAGGTGTGAGGGGACCGGGCCAGGTCCGCATGTCGGACTTGACGACAGTGACTTTGCCTGCCCACAGCTTGTCGGTTGCGTTCCGGCGCTGTAGTAGTACGTGGGCGTTTGGGTTCTTTTCAACGGCGTGGCACTTGACGCCCACGCCAGAGGCGGCGCTCGCCTGCAAGACTCTCGTGACGAGTGGGCCTCTGCCTGCGCCCACTATGGCCACGACGATGTCCCTTTGGCCACCGATGACGGCTCGTAAGTCCTTCAGCGCGAGTGCGACGGCTCGCTCATACCATTCGTACTTGACGGGATCTCTCTCGAAGACCTCGTAAGTTATGGATTCAAGGTTATCTGTCAGAGGCTGCAGGGGCGATTGCATATAGTCCTGATATCCTTGCCCGAATCGCTCAATCGGTGGGCGCGAGGGCTGGCTCTGCTGGAGGTGGCGCATGTACTGTAGATATTGTGTTGGGTCCTGCTGTGAATCTTGCGTCTTCGTAGCAGACGCCTCAGCAGGCGTAGGTTCCGATGCTGACTGGGCAGCACTGCCGTTCTCACCAGCTGAGATACTTCCAACGTCGCTGAGGACTGCCCATGGTGGAAATCGCAGGCGTAGCAGCAAGGAGAGGTACTGCTGATGCTGCTTGGACAGGACCGGGAAGCCCTTGCCATTGCGGAGGAAGGTGGTCCGAGGGAATAGTAGCATTCGAACAGGCTCTGAGTACCATCGAGACTGTGAAGCTAGAGGTGGCAGTACGCGAGGGATCTCAAGGGCTACATATCAGGAATGTCAGCGCATCTCTATCAAGCTGAAGTATCGAGAGGCCTCATACCTGCTTCGCCCCACTGTACGCGCCACGAACAAAGCAGTATGACAAACAAGGAAATGAGACAACGCTGTGAAGGTGACTTGGAGGTATGATTGGTATTGCGTACCTATGGAGAGCTTGTTGCTGTAGCTACATATCGTCCTGATCGTGTCCCACGACTCCCAACTGGCAAATAACTCGGGCTCGCTTTCGTCCTCATCTGCGGACTCGACGAACGGTGGTCTCGCCAATTCGGCCAGACTCGCGCCATCAGCGCTGACGTCCTGCTCCAGCTCACCTGTCATGGGTAGAAGGACGTGCAGCTGCACGTACGCCCCGAGCCCTAGAGCTTCGCGGGTTGCTCGTGCAAAACGCACTGTTCCTCTGGGACTGGAAGGACCGTGTACCAGAATGTTACTGATGCCGCAGAAGGCAGCGTACGCCACTTCCAGGCCAAAGACCTGCAGACTGACTTGCGCAATCCATGGGTCTGAGGAGGCGAGATCGATCCATGGGCTGACAACGGCGATGAGCGAGGTATTCGAGTCCTCTGGCACTAGGTCGCTGTCTGTTGGAGTCAACGGCGAGATGATGGGCGGCTGCACACTATCCGTCGCAAGTGCTGCACCGAAGTCCTGCACATGGGCTTCCAAAGTCGCCAGCACCCTTGACTGGAATGTCAGCGTCGTGATTGGTGTAGTGAGGATATCATAGCCCAATTCCTGTGCTCGATGAAGTATGTCGCTGGTCACCGGCTCTCGTCGTTGCGTCTCGTGTTGGCCAATGTAGAGGATGGTCGGCGGCTCGTCCTCGGGAAGACCGTTGACAGACGCCATTGTGATGGGGTCAAACGTCTGTTATCGTGCGAAACCGTCTTCAACGGTCGGGCGAGGTTCCTAGATCAACAACCTTTTTTTGAAGACCTCGAGGAGGAAGTAGGAAGCAGGAAGCTGAAGTTGAATGCCTCAGGCGGCAAAGACATGACTCGCTACTGCAAGAAAAGGTGCGCCGCGCAAATCGGGTACGCCATCAGCACACGCAACTTCCGCAAAGATGGCCGAAGAACCACAGCGCTCGCGCTTCAAGCGGCAGAAGATGGCTAGCGAGACCGACGACCGTAAGAATCCGTACCTGGCGCACATGTATGGCGGCGACGACTCCGGCGTCTCCCTCAACGACGGCGCATCGTCGAACGGTGGATACTCGAACGGCAGTCACAGCAACGGCAACGGTCTCGGCGCGCTGAAGCGGCACTCGACCACGGCGAAGCAGGCGAAGACAGCCGAAGATGGGCCACACAACCCTTTCACCGGCGGTCCGCCCTCCGACCGATACTTCAACATTCTCAAGACCCGACGGGGTCTCCCGGTGCATGCGCAACGGCAGGAGTTTCTCGACATGTACCAGAAGTCGCAGGTACTGGTATTCGTCGGTGAGACTGGATCCGGAAAGACGACGCAGATCCCGCAGTTCGTGCTCTTTGACGATCTGCCGCAAGCACAAGGCAAGATGATCGCGTGTACGCAGCCGCGGCGAGTGGCAGCTATGTCGGTGGCGCAACGTGTCGCTCAAGAAGCGGATGTGCAGCTGGGCGAGGAGGTTGGCTACAGCATTCGTTTCGAGGACAAGACGGGGCCGAAGACGATCCTGAAGTACATGACGGACGGTATGCTTTTGCGGGAGGCCATGAACGACCACGACCTCAAACGGTATAGCACGATCATCCTGGATGAAGCCCACGAACGTACCTTGGCGACCGACATCTTGATGGGCTTGCTCAAGGAAGTCGTTCAGCGAAGACCGGACCTCAAGCTCATCATCATGTCTGCTACGCTGGATGCGCAAAAGTTCCAGAAGTACTTCTTGGCTGCGCCGTTACTCGCCGTGCCTGGACGAACGCATCCTGTCGAGATCTTTTACACGCCTGAGCCCGAGCGCGACTACGTCGAAGCCGCCATACGGACCGTCCTCCAGATACACGCCAGCGAGCCCGAAGGCGATATCTTGTTGTTCTTGACGGGTGAGGAAGAGATCGAAGACGCATGCCGCAAGATCAATCTCGAGGTTGATGAGATGGTACGCGAAGCCGATGCTGGTCCGATCAAGGTGTACCCTCTATACGGTACACTACCTCCAGCACAACAGCAGCGCATCTTCGACCCGGCACCGCCCCCGTTCAAGCCTGGCGGTAGACCAGGTCGCAAGGTCATCGTGAGCACGAACATTGCCGAGACGTCACTCACCATCGACGGTATCGTGTACGTCGTCGACCCCGGTTTCAGCAAGCAGAAAGTGTACAACCCACGAATTCGCGTCGAATCTTTGCTCGTCTCACCCATCAGCAAAGCCTCCGCCCAGCAGAGAGCTGGTCGTGCCGGTCGTACACGGCCCGGCAAGTGCTTCCGCCTGCACACCGAGGGCGCATTCAAGAAAGAGCTCATCGATCAATCGTACCCCGAGATCCTCCGGTCCAATCTCGCCAGCACTGTGCTTGAGCTGAAGAAGCTTGGCATAGACGATCTGGTGCATTTTGACCTTATGGACCCACCCGCACCCGAGACTCTCATGCGCGCGCTCGAAGAGCTCAACTACCTCGCCTGTCTGGACGATGAAGGCGAGCTGACCGCCCTCGGCAAACTCGCTTCTGAGTTCCCACTGGACCCTGCGCTGGCCGTGATGCTCATCTCATCCCCCGAGTTCTACTGCAGCAACGAGATTCTCTCTCTTACGGCCCTGCTCAGCGTCCCACAAGTGTTCGTTCGACCTGCAGCGGCGAGGAAGCGGGCGGACGAGATGAAGGACCTCTTCGCGCACCAGGATGGCGACCACCTGACTATGCTGAACGTCTACCACGCTTTCCGCGGCCCCGCCGCGCAGGAGAACCCCAAGCAATGGTGCCACGACCACTTCCTATCCTATCGGGCATTACAGCAAGCCGATAACGTTCGCCTTCAGCTCAAGAGGATCATGGAGCGTGAAGAAGTCGAGCTCGTCAGCACCTCCTTCGAGGATAAGAAGTACTACGAGAACATCCGGCGCGCGCTCGTGGCCGGCTTCTTCATGCAAGTCGCCAAGAGAGACAGCTCGGGCAAGAACTACGTGACAATCAAGGACAATCAGAGCGTGCTGCTCCACCCCTCGACGGTGCTGGGGCAGGATTCGGAGTGGGTGGTCTACAACGAGTTTGTGCTTACGAGTAAGAATTACATCCGCACGGTGACGGCGGTGAAGCCGGAGTGGTTGTTGGATATTGCGCCGACGTATTACGACGTGGATGGCTTCCAGAAGGGCGATGTGAAGACGAGTTTGATGAGGGTGCGGGAGAAGGTGAATCGGAGGGCGCAGACGGGTGGTGGGCGGTAGGGATGGGATGAGAACCTTGGAAGGAGAGAGCTGGGGGGCTCGGTTGGGATAGAAGTAAACCAAACGCTGCCTCGGCTGGATCGAATATTACATCGTGTCGATCTCATGAGCTCACCGCCTGATCTCCATACGTACCGTGCACTGCTTTAGCAACACGTCTTCGAACCTTGTCGATTTTCCGCACATGCCTGGCTCACACCTTCGAGCACAGTTCGGGCATGGTGAGTACGCGAGCTGGATGTTGACAGCGTTGTGTGAGGTCGATATCCATCTAGACTGACTACATCTCCCGCGTGCCAGGTCATGTGCGAGCGGCTAGCATCTACGTTGATTCCACGTGAACAAAACGGTGCAGTGTCGGGACCACAGATCGCCTCGCCATCAAACAGCCGGCATCACCAAGTCATGCCCACTCAGACGACTCACGGCCACGACGCACGGTATTTGATCGTCTTCTGGGCCTCCCTCTGGCGCTGCGCCTCCCTCTCCTGCGCGTCGAATAGCATGCTCTCCTACCGCACACATCAGCAACGGAACGCATCGCCGCAGGACCTCACTCAGCCAGTGCAATAGTCGATGGTGAGAGACGTACCGTGTGCTCCCTGCCCTTCCTGACAATTTCAAGACTTTGATCCATAGTCCCGAGCACATCCAGAGCGCGCTGCAGACGGCTCTTGGCGAGCTCATGATCGTCCGTGCAGCCGGAGTGGAGCTGATGCGCCTTCACTTTAGTCAGTGTCGGGCAGTAGCGGTCGGTGATTAGCATTCGACACGAGCTATCGACGTAGTCGAGTCTGCGTGCGTTGAAGGCCTTGACTGCCTGCATAGAGTGTCAGTAATGCAGTCACTGCTTTATGATTGCATGTTGTGACGCTACCGCCTTGAGAACTCTCTCGTAGAAGCGTTCGGTGTTCGTGCTCATGCTGGCATGGAGCTGTCGAGGTGCTGGCAGTATGAGTGAGGTCCGTAACATGCAGTGCAACGAGCGTATATGAGTCGCCGATCCAGAATGCGCAGAGCTTGCTGCTTTGGCAAACATCGTACCTTCACGAACCATCCTCGCCGGGAATGGAGGCTTAGTCCTGCGCCTCGCGCCCACGTTGGCGTCTGGCCTCCATCATTGTCTCCTGTATTTTGAGTGATATCAGCATAGTACAATCCGTACCCCACGACTTATCTGGCAGGAGACATACCGTAAGCGCCTTGTATGCCTGAACCAACCCGTCATTCCCATCCATCGTTGCAAGAAGCTCTCCGGCTTCTGCAGGGGCTGCCGGGCAAGCACATTGTCGTCAATGCACAGTGAGTGGAGCTGATGGGCTTGGACCTTCAATGTGATGGGGCAGTGGCTCTCCGTCACCATTCGGCGGCAGACGGTCGCTGCGAGGTCCCAGTGGCCTTGTTCGTGATCCACAAGAGCCTGTGATGATATTAGCCTGTGTGCCGCGGCTTGTGAGTCTCTGTGACCGTCCCGCGAAGAACTCAGCGGTGTAGAAACGTTCGATATTCGTTTCCATTGTCGCTGTGTTAGGTGTGGACATGATTCGTGATTGTGCTGAGAACAGTAGTCGAGCGTGCGTTGGATCCGTAATGCGTTCGAGGTCTCGCTGAGCAGCGAAGATGTATGTACAGCATCGACAGAGATCACTCCCTCAGTGAACAGCTTAGTGTGCCCCAGCACTTCCCAGCGAGCGTTGACTAGAGTTGCGCCTTAGTCTGAATCTGCCTCCTTCTTCGCGGCTTGCTTGCTCCCAGCACATCAGCCGCCGAGGTAGCATCATCAAACAATTCCTGCCCAACCAGATCCGCGAGATTTAGCACTCTGGTTCTGACCGTCGCTCCATCCCTTCGATTCTTGCCCTCCCTTCTACTTTGACTGATCCTCTCACAAAGATCCCACAGCTTCCCTTCGGCCCGCAGTCTCCCTTCACTGTCCCTTGAAGGCATCCACTCGAGATCCAGCCTTGCTTTCGCCGCAACCTTGGCATCTCGCGAGCGTGTCACCGAGATGACGCCTTCCTCTTCCAGGTGCACGAAGGAGTTCTTCAAGGCTTCCTTGTTGACGGCCTCGAAGTACGAGAGATCACCTTGGTGATAGAGCGTCTTGCCGAGGAGCTGTGCACGGTCCTGCAACGTCTTGTAGTCTAGCCGGACGTCGAAGTCGTGGTACGCTGGGGGCGGCGTGAGCATGAAGAGCGAGACGACACCGAGCCAGCTGGCTTCGATGAAGGGCCAGATGAGGAAGCAGTCTGTGTCTTGGTCAGTATGCATCTTGGATTCGTGGGGGTGCGACAAAGCCTACAGAAGTCAAAGTTCTCTCGCCCAGACGCCCGCTCATCAGGATGCAGCTCTACATACTCAATCTCGTTGCTCACAACATTGTTGCGGAACGTCACGAGTACACCATCTCGCTCCAGCCCTTGCAATGTCCTGTCCAAAGTATCTTGCAGGCCCTCGGCCGGGTATATGAACTCCCCTCGGAATAGCTGGCTGAGGAAGTGGACGTAGTCCTTCAGCTCCCCATACGAGATCCGCTGGCTCTCCGGCCCACCTCCCAGCTTCACCTTCGTATACACCGCGGCGCATACAAGAGCCTGCGAGACGAAGAGGTGGATCGTCATGTTGCGGTAGAAGCTCAGCTGGAATCTATCCTCGGCGTAGAATGTCTCTTCCGGCAAGCCCTCGACACGGCCCACGAGCTTGGGGCCCAGCGTATCGAGCGCCTTGTTGATGACGACGTCGGTGGTGCTCTGCGCGAAGTGAGCCACGCGCCCGCCCTGCGCGCGCACGCGATCGCAGAGCCAGTTGACGCGTCGGATGAGCTCGGACTTGCCGACGCCGCGCCCGCGGAGGGTTAGCAGGACTGTACCTACGAGTGCTGTAGGCATCACGACCGAGACGTCGTTAATCTCCTTCAGCACCTTGTAGCCCAGAGTCGTGAGCAACTTGCGCTTCAACGCGGCATCGTACATCGTATGCGTGCCCGGTTGCTGGACGAGCTTTGTCCGCTGTTGATCGACGAAGCCTCGCAGACTCCACGGCTCATGGAACCGCACGTCCACTCGTCCTAGCTTTAGCGACAAGACATTGGATGCTGACAGGAACTGGAACAGGTCCTCCTTCGGTTTCGGCTGGCCAAGCAGCTCGGAGATGTAGGAGTCCACCTCGATGACTTTGTCGTATTGCGTGCTGACCGGACATACGATCGCGTCTTCCACTCTTCCCGACAGCACACCGTCGAGCAAGAAGCTGAGGATGCCGAACTTGGGCTGCAGCAGCTTTCCCGTCCGTGATCGGCCGCCTTCGACGAAGCATTCGATGTTGTAGCCGTTTTGTAGAAGTGTATCCATGTACGACTGTACGAGCGTTGTGTATAGCTGATCGTCCCCGAATGATCGACGGATCCACATGGCGCCAGCATGCTGTAGGAACGGCCCCAGGAGAGGGAAGTTGAGGTTGTCTCCAGCGACCACGGTGGGCAGAGCCAATCCCAAGCGGTAGCAGACGAGCTGTAACGAGACATAGTCGACATGAGAACGATGACACGGGAGGAAGATGATGGATTGCTTCTTCGCCGCCGCCTTCTCCGCCACTGCTCGTAGCTGTGAGACCTCGCGGCTACTGACGTGGATCCCTTGATGGTACGCTCGAGTCAGGAGCTGGGTAGCGAAGTAGTAAGCCCCGCGGATGAAGTACTTTGAGTCCATCTTGCAGATCATCTTGTCGGTCCACTGCTCGGCGACTTCGCGCAGCTCCGCCTCAATTTGCTGTCGCCGAGTCAGTCTACGGGTCCTGTGTTCTTGCTCCTCGCCTTCCAGTCCCGTTGGACCCAGCAGGCTCTCATGGATCTCAACTTCGACCCGCTTCTGCGCGAGCTCCGAGATCCGCGCCTGCAGCTTCGGCTGCCGCATCACCATCGCTTTCATGTTGTCGCTGAAGCCTGGGTAGAAGATCTCCTGGCCCACGATCTGATCGTAGGAGCGCCATCCTGTACCCGTGACGTGGAGGCCGAATTCCTGGAGGGCATTGAGGGGGTTCTGTCTGAAGCGAGCGTAGGGCTCGAGTAACGACTGTTCCTGTGAAGATATGCCGGAGGGATGAACGTCGAGGTCCTCGCCGCCCAGGATCTCCAAGTCGGAGGACGAGTCGCTCGACATCGTGCCGTCAAGAATGCGTATGCTACAGTGCTGCTGAGGCTGCCATGCTTGCGATGGGAGTAGCACGACTCTACCCTACCTCCCACATCGATCGGGGGCGGAAGGTCTGCTGCTGCCGCCGGCCGCTGTGGAAGGAGCCACGTCGTCTATATGAGTGGACTAGCGGGGCTGGTCGTCCTTTCGCAGGCTTTAGTAGGATTCCTCCTCGGCAGGCGACTCAATCTGGACTTCAAGCAGACGGCGTCGACGTCAATGTTGAGGTGATGCAGAGGTGCTTCCCCAGATTTCCATGCACTTGCAACATGCAGCCGAGGCACGTGGGCGATGAGGCTGATCGGCAGCGGAGCATCCGGCGGTTGACCTCTCCGGACCGTGATCTTGGACCTTGGACAATCGCATCAATCACAAGCTGTAGTGAACGCATCGTCGCTTCGAATTTCGGCCGGTCGACTCACAGCGATGTCGAGAGCGGATGCGACACCGCAGTGCTTCAATTTGCTTGGCAAACGGTGACAGCATCGCCCAGAGAGCTGACTTGAGGGTGACTTGACCTCCGTTTGTCTGTCTCAGACATCACACACCGTGACCATGGAGCCCACCGTCGTCGCCAATGCATCATGGATACCCTCCGCTGCCGACCTTCTCCTCGTCGTCCCTCGACTGGCGCAAAGAGCTGGCTCCTTCGCCATCCACATGCCGCAAGCCATGGACAACATCGCGGGCAAGATATGGAGCGGCGGCAGCGTTATTGCGGATGCCACTGGGTCGCAGGCGTCGAACGTGACCATCACCAATACCTCTGCTTTCGTACAGAGTACAGCCGCGGTGCTGGATGCTGCGATCAGGGAATCGTGGCAGGATACAGGCGATGAGGCAACGTCTCTCTTTGGGATGGTGGTGCAGGGTATCGGCAGGCTGAAGAACTTCGGCGGCATCTTCTCGTACCTTACGTCAAAGTGGGCGTTGACCACTTTCACTATCGTATGTGGATACAATTGCTTGAACAGTGATGACTTGGCTAATATGACAAGGCGGTGCAGGCAATCATTCTCAATCGCACCCATTTCTACGCCTCTTCACGCGAACCGCTCCAGCTCCGGTGGTACATGCGCCTCGCATTATACGCGGTCCCAATTGTAACCTTCTTGATGCAAATACAGGTCGTCCTGCAAGCGCTCAAGTGCCAGACGTCTCCCGACTTCGCCCAGCTACGATATGGCGATCCGCTGAAGAATCTGGCCATCGACTTCGCGGGAGAAGGCGGCCTCATCTACAATTTGAGCTCCACTCTATTGTTCTGGCAAAACGACGCCACCTGCTGCGCTGCTCAGGACATGTCGCTCACCGCGTTGGACGGTAACAAGCGGGCACTCCGCGGCTCCATGTCCTTGATCTTCCGCTTCTTCCTCACGCTCTGCTCGAGCCAGCTCTTCGAGTCGCTGTGTTGCGCTCTGCAAGGCAAGCAGCCTGCGCCAGAGACTGGGATGACTATCTTCGAGCACTCGCTTGCTTTCGCAGAGTGCGAAGCTATGATCAGCAGCGCGCTTGGATTTGGCTTGTTCGGTCTACCCAAAATCGACAGCACCGGAGACGCCACTGGGCAGCTTCTCAGTAGGTCCGAGATCCTGCAACGACTGAATGTCCCGCCTGAAGTTCTGCTCGTCTGCCTTATCTCCTGCTTCAGCCACATTAGTAGCGCCACACTCGCCATCACTGGACTGAGGGACAAAGTGCGATTAATCAACACCGGGATCTGGGCCTGCTGCTACATGGGCGCGTTCACGTGGAGCTTCGCAAAGGTTCTCACGCGGCCAGTCGAGACCGTGACGGATCTCGGCGTCCTGCGCTTCCCGACTGTCTGCATCGTGGGCTTCATCCCGCACCTGCTCATCTTAGTCGGGACGCTGGTTTGCGGTATCATATACGGCGTCGCGCTCCTCGTCACAGCGTTGTCCGTGCCCGCCGAGGTGGTGTCGGAGGACGGCATGTCTTTCGGCCAGCGCTTAGCATGGGCGTACGAGAATCTGCAGGCCAATGTGCAGTTCTCGGCTTCATCATCGATCCGGATCAAGATGTCGGAAGACTTCTACACGACGCTGCTGAAGGTCGGATTTAACGTGCTCACTGCGGCCAGCGAAGCGGTCTACTTGAACGAGGGCTCTAAAATCAAAGTCGCGCAAATGACTTGGCTGGAACAGAAGCGGATCGAGGAGCTCGCTGCCACCGCGGAGAAGCGCAAAGTCCCTGCTGTGCCTACTGAATTGCTTGGAGACGGGATTGCGAGAGGTGTGGCGTTTGTCGATTCGCAGAACTCGGCGATTGGGTACTCGCCGTATGCGAGGGAGCGCAAGTCGCAGACTACGAAGGGGCGGCACGCAGAGACTGCAAATACGGGCGAATACGACAATGGGCTGGGTCTCACGCAGCGGAGGAGCCGGATGCAACTTACGTTCGACTTCGTTGCGGGTATCTTCTGGCTGATCGCGGGCATCCAAGCCCACGCGCTGTTAGTCGTCCTCGATCGAGTTGGCATCGAGCACCGGCCTACTTGGCTGCTGAAAGCTGCTGGTGTCCATCACGTTGCCCGCAGGCCGTCTGTCCAGACCACGAATGCGCGCGAGGAGAAGCGAGACTTCTGGATGCTGGGTCCGAACGGTCACCTGATGCTACCGCAGAGCGACGACGTTGACGTGGAGGCCGAGACGCGCAGGCGCTTGCAGCGGACTGAGCACTACGTCAACGAGGAGAGCTTGGGCGATCAGCTGTACACGTGGTGGCGTGGTGGCGGCTGGTTCGGGACTCTGGACAACAGCGGCGAGTATCGCGCGCAAGAGATAGATGATGACCTCACGAGCATGGTATCGATGTCGACCAATGCGAGCACGACAGGAGATGACGACGAAGACGAGAGCGGGCGGCGAACGCCTAAGCGAGAAGACCCGTACGCTGACCGCGAAAGCAGTCACGGCGTGGATGGCTCGCTGGACATGACCGTGTTGTCCAGACTGCTGAACCCGCAATCGGCGGCCGAGCGCGAGGAAGCACGCCTATTGTCCTACAGCCTGCAGTCCTCCCGCCCCATGACACGCAGCCAGTACCGCCGGAACCAGGACCGCAGTCGCGCACAACTGCTCAGCGGTCTTCGGAACTCCACACATCCCCTCAACGAGAGCGAGGAGGAAGCAGACCTCGAGCAGTTCCTCCTCACCCAACGCGCCAAAGCCAAGGCTAGAGCCGCCAGCAAAGGACACAGCAACAGCTGGGAGTCCGGCGCAGAGGGCATGGGTGCCGGTGGGCCGCAGTGTGTCGTCTGCCAGAGCACGCCGCGAACGATCTTGGTCTGGCCGTGCGGTTGCCTGAGCATGTGCGATGAGTGCCGCGTTGGGCTGGCGGCGAGGAATTATACGAAGTGTATATGCTGTCGGACAGACATCGCCGCGTATAGCAGGCTTTATGTGCCGTGAGATAGACATAGAGATAGATATGCAACGATGATCTGCCTCATCATCTACCCAATCGCCAACCTCGTCGCTCATTGCTTCCATTCTCTGTGACTTCATGGTGCTGACTCGCCGCCTTGGCGTCGCGCTCAAAGTTCCACACGTCACGTCTCCTTTCTCTCCCAGACAACCTCACCCCCAATACTCACGCGCAAGCTCCGACTGACCCAGAACAATCTGGCTCAGTTCTCCGTCGACCGTAGATCACCTCACACAGTTATATGCAACCCGAGCCCACCAAGGTAACCCCAACAGCGCCCACAGACAGCACCACCCAGCAGATAATCAATCCCCGCCACCATGGACTCCCCGCTCATGAGTTGCACCCTCAGTCTCCCGACGACGGCAATGCTGGCACAGGGAGAGCCATCTCGGCAGAGGAGCAGCTTGCCCTCGACGAGGCATTCGCGCGGTCTCTGCAGCACGCCGCCGAACAGCCA
>JAWDJV010000225.1:0-26927 GCA_033119285.1 Teratosphaeriaceae sp. CCFEE 6253 | reverse complement strand
GGTCAGCCGGCGCGCATGAGTTGGTCACGGAACTGTAGACTCTTCTACGGCGAGCAGGACAGAGGTGCGTATCTGCCTGTCAAGGCGATATTGAAGGCCATCATGGTAGACCTGAAGTTCGAGGGTAAGTCAAACGACGAGGGTGCACCACCAATCTTACAAGTGCTGACTTTCTCTCCAAGGCTGGGTGAGCGCAGAAATGTTCAACATCAGTCTCGCGGATTGGCGACCAGGCGTACCTGAGCAGCACGCCCGTAGAGCTGCCGTCTCGTGGGAGCAGATCGTGTCGGACTTCGCCCTTGACATCTCTCCCACAAGACGCTCGGTGGTGGCAAGTCGGGGGCTGGAGGAGCCAAGGGCACAACTATAGAGCACCTTGTCATTAGCACGCATTGAGCGCAGGAGTATGGAGGCACACGCATCAAGATACCCATTAGACATATACGAGTATATCAGCATCCAGAGAGTAAGCGTAGTATGTCAATTGCTTGCTAATGTGCCTAAGGGCAGGCAGCCCTAGCAAACGCTTTGCGTTCTTGATGCCGCGGACAAAGCATCGGATCTGTACCCAGTATGTTGTTGCAGTTTTCGTCGTGCAGAGGCCTCCCAGCAGTCTATTAGCAGTAGAATCAAGCAGAAGACGGTCTTTCACTCTCTACCTGTACCTGGAGTGCATACATTTAACTCCAAGCGTCTGGTTGCATGCCTGAGGCCCCAGGTGGAACTGCTGGCAAACACTAGCTCCGGATGCATCCGAACCACTGACTCGAGAGGCGCCGTCGCGGCCCAAGCTTTTCTTGAGCTGGCAATTCGCGTCGTTGATGAAGCTTCACATAACACTCACCCCCGACCACCATCGCTCACACTCACTCCTCCACTTGCAGCGTCGCTCAATGAGCGGACATACTTACAGCAGCCGAGGTAGCTACTAACGCAGCAATCCGAGTCCACCGGCACCACCCGCAGCGCGCGTAACTGACCCTCAGCTCCACCAGACTCTGCTCGCCCCGCTGCTGCCTCGTCGCGAGAACCTCACGTAAGAGCCTCCACCACCGCTCGTCAAGGCAACCATGTCTGATGCGCGGCTGCAGTCTTCGCGCGATGATCGCCGCCGGGACCGCGATGGCGGCAGCGACCGCCGAGACCGCGACCGCGACCACACCCGCCGGCGCTCGCGCTCCCCCGCGCCGACGCGCAGTGGAGGTGGGGACCGGAGAGGGTATGCCGAGGTAGACAGCTACTCTTCCGGCCGCAACTACCGAGAGCGGGAGCGGGAGGACCGGTACGCCGGCGGACGCGGTGGGGGACGTGACGAGCGGCGGGACTACGGCGACAGAGGAGACCGGGATCGAGGCTCTGCGCGCCGGGATGTGAGACGCGATGACGGCGGTGGCAGACGCGACGACAGGCGTGGAGGCCGGGATTTGATGGATGATCGCAGGCGGCCGCGCGAGGACAATGGGGGTGGGAGGGGAGAGCGCCCCGAAGATCGTGGGCGCGACCGCGATGATATGCGCCAGCTCGAGCGTCAGGCACGGCAAAAGAGTGGGTCGCCACCGCCGCCAAAGAAGAAGGAGCCCACGCCTGACTTGACGGATGTGGTGCCAATTCTCGAGCGCAAGCGTCGTTTGACGCAGTGGGACCTCAAGCCCCCAGGCTATGAGAACGTCACGGCCGAGCAGGCTAAGCTTTCCGGCATGTTCCCGCTCCCTGGCGCGCCGCGACAGCAGCCCATGGACCCGACGAAGCTGCAGGCCTTCATGAACCAGCCCGGCAACCAAGCCGCCAAAACCGCGCTCAAGCCCTCCACCGCGCGCCAGTCCAAGCGCCTCTTTGTTCACAACCTCTCGACCTCCGCAACCGACGACAGTGTCAGCGACTTCTTCAACCTGCAGCTCAATGGCCTGAATGTCACCAAGGGCCAGGACCCATGCATTTCCGCCCAAGTCAGCAAAGACCGCTCTTTCGCCCTGCTCGAATTCAAGACCTCCGAAGACGCTACCAACGCTATGGCTCTGGACGGCATCTCCATGGAGCCCGACGCGATGGACATCTCGAACGGCCACCAAGCGGAGGGCCTCCGCGTCACCCGCCCAAAAGACTACATCGTGCCTGCCCTGGCCGATGAGACCGAGTCCGAGGACGGCGTCCTCTCCACCATCGTCCCGGACACCGCGAACAAGATCTCCATCACCTCCATCCCTGTCTACCTCTCGGAAGAACAGGTCCGCGAACTCCTCGTCTCGTTCGGCGAGCTCAAGTCCTTCGTCCTCGTCTCCGACACCGCCTCCGGACAATCGCGCGGTATCGCGTTCTGCGAGTACGTGGATGCGGCCGGCGCCACGGACATCGCGGTCGAGAGTCTCGACGGGATGGAGTTGGCCGACTCGCGACTGAAGGTGCACAGGGCGAGCAGAGGCGTGCAGCAGGTGGGTGGCGATATGAGCGTGAACGCCATGAGTATGATTGCGGGCACGAAGAAGACGGAAGAGGAGGAGGGAGGCCGGGTTCTGTGCCTCATGAACATGATCACGCCCGAGGAGCTCATGGATGCCGAGGAGGCAGACGGTCTGCCCCCTTCCATGCTCAACTCCCCAGCACATTTTACTAATTCGTATCACTGCAGAAATCCTCGAAGACGTGAAAGAAGAGTGCACGAAGTACGGCCCCGTCCTCGACGTCAAGATGCCTCGCCCGGGCGCCGGTGCCCGGCAAGGCAACGGGATCGGCAAGATCTACATCAAATACGAGGCCCCCGCGTCGGCGCAGAAGGCGCTGGCGAGTCTGGCGGGGCGGAAGTTTGCGGATCGCACGGTCGTGGCCACGTTCTTCGGGGAGGAATACTTTGATGTTGGGGCTTGGTGATGGAGCAGACTGGGGAGAGCGGTGGAGCCTATAGGAGAGGGCATGGCGAGTGGGGCCAAGCACCTCACACACGTGAACTAGGCTGCCCTGCTGACGCTGGCGCATGGGAGCAGCTATCGCCCTGCGGCGAGGTGAAGTCACAAAATGTACTATACTGTTGTCATAGCGCTAAAGACATCGATCCGGTTAGCCGCTACTCCAACGACCCTGGCTTGGATCGGGAGACTGCCCCACCACGGCCACGAAGCTCGTGGGATCTGCTGCTCGCGCACACCGTACCGCCCTAGGATCCCACCGTGTCCATTCTCGAACATCACCCCTGGGGAAGGTCCCAATGCACGGCGAACCACGGATCATTCACCATCTCTTGATCCGAAAAGTGCTAGTTTTGCGTCACCGCAAAGCTGTAGCTCCTGCTGCTTTGCACGGATGCAGTCAGCACACTGCGGGGCTTAAGCACTTCAAAGTCGGCCCGGGCTTGCCACGCTCTATTCAGTCCTCGAGAGACTACGTAGATGTTCGGCGAGAGGAGATCAGGCGCCGAGATCGCTCATAGCGGGTGTGCGTGTCGAGCGGCGGCGTTTGGAAAGGAAGTCAGGCCTGTGCCGTAGGTGCTGGAGGACGCGACGTAGGTCATTTACAGCTTATTTCTGGTCGCGCGCCTGAAATGCTCTTGCGCCTGGGAAGAGATTGGTGTAGAGTCCGATTTGTGATGCCCGGCCGGGCGAACAGGCGCGCGCCGTAGAAGCCTTGATTGGGCATGACGGCCTTGGGATCGATGGTGGGTGTGACATCGCGCTGCCAATTCCCGGGCCGTTAGAGCAGCAAGTCGACGTAAGGCGCTGCTGTGCGCAGCATCTGGCCCAAGTCGAGGGCACAGCCACGAACTCTCGCAATGTCGTCGTCGCCCTCGTCACGCTGAGCGCGACTGAAGACCAGTCTCAAGCGCCACGCGTGTGCCGGTGCAGCGGCAGCAAAGTCACTGCCAGAAGTGCAGCGTAGAAGCCGGGCGGTTGGCTGGTCGAGCCTTGGGCGTGCATTGTGGGTCGTCCAAGGCGTGGTGGCGACAAAGTAAAGACTGCAAATCTTCCATGTCCACGGGCTTTCGTCAGCGGATGCTCCTTGCGTCGCCGCATTTCGCGAACGCTCACGTGGTCCCGGTTCTGTCAGCGCCCTGAGCTATCTTGCTCTCAACCAGGAGACCGGTCACGGCGCGGTCTCGGAGTGGGCGCCGTGGATGCCCTCGTGAGCGCCCTCGAGCTCACGTTTGCGCCGTCCCCGAACATTGCGAGAAGACTCGCCGTATCCGTCAGCGCATCCGAATCCTGTCTCTGCAACTCCCCATCCCTCCCAGACAGCTTCTGCATGTTCTCCGCCGTGAGCGCCTGCCCGCTACTCTCCGCATGCGATTCTGCGTTCTCGTGCGAGCCCACCCGCGTCTTAGGATCCTCCCCACTCCCCATCAGCGCGTCGTCACGGAGCGTGATGGCCTTCTCCTCCGCCTCCTGCCGCCGCGTCTCCTTATCACCGGGATCTTCCGACGATCGCTCCATTGCTGTACGCTGAAACGTCTCGAGGCGGTCCAGCTGCGACTCAAACTGCTCCTGAGGCGAGGGGGCCGACTCGTCCGAGATGAACGACGAGCTGTGCCGCGAAGCATGCGGTCGCCTGGTGCGCATGGCACTGCCAGGAACAGCCATGCGCGCGCGCTTGCGCTTGCCCTCGATCGCCCATTTGATCAGCATGCGCTCGAGATTGGGCTTCTTAACCGGCTTTGCAAGGTAGTCGTCCATGCCCGCCATCTGGCACTTCTCCCTGTCGCCTTGGATGGCAGAGGCGGTCATGGCCACAATGGGCGTATCCCGTATGGCGGGATTGGTCACAAACGGCTTCGCATTGCGAATAGTGTACGTAGCCCGGTAGCCGTCCATAATCGGCATCTGGACATCCATGAGTATTATATCTGGCCGCGGATGATCTTGATCAACGGGGTGCTGCAGGTACTCAAGTGCTTCCTTGCCGTTCCACACGGCGCGGACGGGGAAGCCGAGCTTGCGGACCGTCTTGAGCGCAATCTGCTGGTTGATGGGGTTGTCTTCCACGACCAGTACGTTGACGTCCTTGCGCTCGACTTCACTCAGCTCGGGGACAGGCGCATCCGGTGGCCAGGCCGGCAGTCCGGGCGTGCCGTTGTTCAACGGAGGTCGGTGATGCATTCTCTTACCTGGTGTCGTTGGCGTACTCTCGCCATCATCCTGCGGTCCCGCCCTTGACAGAGACATTTCCGACTGCAGCCGGTCGGGGATAGACCCCATGTCTACCATCGGAGAGTCGGCACCCGAGTTTGGGGCTTTGTGGAATGGGATCCAAAACGTCGCCTTCGTGCCCACGCCAAGCTGCGACTCCAGCGAGATCTTGCCGTGCATGAGCTCCACAAGGTTCTTACTGATGGTGAGGCCCAGTCCGGTCCCGCCAAAGCGACGTGCGGTCGAACTATCTGCCTGGCTAAAGGGCTGCAGAGAGCGGAGAAGGTCAGTCGTCACTCGTCTGCTCCATCCAGCATATGGTCTTACCTTGAACAGCTTCCCACGTACGTCCTCTTCTATGCCAATACTACACCGGATTGTGTCAGCCTCAGTTCTTGGTCGCACGGGACATCAGACTTACCCAGTATCTTCCACCGTGAAGTGGATCTCGACCGTCTCTGCCGTCTCCTTCTCCACGGTGACCTGCATCGTCACACTGTCCTCGGATGTGAACTTGATCGCATTGGTGAGCATATTCGTCATCACCTGACGCAGCCGCCCAGGATCCCCAATCACTTTCCACGACCGTAGCTGCTGCACATCATCAATGTACTTCAGCCCCTTGCGCTCCGCCGCGAACCCCAGCATCTTGTTCACGTCCCTGATCACGACCGAGAGATCAAAGTGCACCTCCTCGATGTCCAGCCGTCCGCTCTCAACCTTGGAGAAGTCAAGAATATCATTAATGACCGTCAGCAGTCCATTAGCGCTCCGCTGGATGTTCTCCGCGCAATCCCGCTGCTCCTTCGTCAGCTCCCCCGTATCGTCGAGCAGAATCTCGCTCATCCCAATGACACCCGCGATCGGGGTGCGGATCTCATGGCTCATGTTCGCCAGGAACTGGCTCTTCATCTTGCTCGCCTCCTTCGCTGCAATGCTCTGCGCCGTCAGGCGCGCGTTGTCCCGGTCCCGATCCTTGATCGCCTGGGACGCATCCCGCACGTCGGTGATGTCCATGCTGACGCCGACGACGCCGTCGATGAAGGCCTCCCCTTCCTGGTCGCCCTTGCGCTCGTACCGTAGGGCGGGGAACAGCCGGGTGCTGAACCAGCGCTGCGTCGTCACGAGCCGCACCTCCACCGTCCGGTCCGGCGCCTTCCCACTCATAATCTCATTGATGCCTGCTTCATACGCGGTCCACTCGGCCGCACGCCCTTGCTCGATGAAGATCTCCTGCAGCTCCATGCCCAGGTAATGCTCCTTCAGCCTGGGGACGTTGGGCGAATGCGGGTTGGCCATGGAGCGGCCCTCGAAGAGACGCAGCTTGCGGTCGCGGTCGATGGCCCAGAGGGTGATCTTGCTGTGCTCGATGACGCGGGCGAGGGAGGACTGCGTCTGGCGCGCCGCCTCGCGCATGAGCACCTGCTCGTGGATGTCGGTGCAGGTGCCGAACCACTTTAAGATCTTGCCGCCCTCGTCCCGCATCGGCACCGCGCGGCCCAGCATCCACCGCCACTCGCCCTCTTTACTCATACATCGGTACTCCGTCAGGTACTCGTCCCCCGTCGCCAGACTGTGCGCCCACCGCGGCTTCGCAACCTCCAGGTCATCCGGATGGAACGCATTCAGCCACCCCAAACCTTGACTCGACTCATGCGTCAAGCCCGTGTAGCTGTACCACCGATCCGAATAATAATCATGGCTCCCATCCGGCGTCGTCCGCCAAATCATCTGCGGAATCATGTTCGTAATCACCTCAAACTGCTCCTCGTTCTGCTTCTGCTGCCGCTGGATCGTCTGCGCAAAGACCGTGACGTCGTGGAAGAGTACGAGCCCGCCTAGAAACTCCCCTTTGTCGTCCAGCAGCGGCTCGCCGGCGACATCGAACAACGTGCGACTGCCGTCCTTGGCGCTGTAGAGGCCGATCCGATAGGCCGTGAAGGCCGTCTGCTCGCGCATGAGGCGCATGATGGGGAAGTCCGCAAGTGGGATCTTCTCGGAGAAGTCGGGCCTGTACAGGACATACCCGGCCAGAAAGTCGCGCGCCTGCTCGCTGGAGTCGAACTGTGAGCTATCCATCCAAGGGTAGATGAGCTTGATGGCGGCGGTGTTGGGGAGGCCGAAGGACTCATCCTTCCACATGGCGTATGCGGGGATGCTCATGCTGTTGAGGATGGCGTCCTTGAGCCTGTTTGTCTTGCTAAACATGGTCGGCGCCGAGGCATGGTTGCTACGCGCAGGCGGGCCTTTGGGCGGAAAGTCCGTGAGCGGCTGCGCGGTCGGGCTCGCATGCGACGAGGGCGTTCCGGGCTGGGTGCCTCTGCTACGCGGGCCACCACCCGCCGAGCTCGAGCCGGAGCTGATGGCTGGTGACGTGCCAATCGGCTGCGTTCGTGCGACCGTGCGCGCCACGGTCCTGGGCCCATCGGCGGGGCTGGAGTTCGAGGTCGCCTGGATTGCTGTAAATGTGCAGGTGAAGTACTGCTCCGTCTCGGTCGCCCAGACCGAGACAATCATCTGCGCCTGGACGTGGTTACCCATGTGTTGGCGAGCCCGCGACGGCATGCCCGTGGTCGGGTCGCGGTCTGAAGACCAGACCACGTCCATGATGGAGTCGTGTACCTCGGTCGACATGGCAGTGGTGCGGCTCGCGTGGGAAGAAGTTCGAGACGTTCCGGAAGTCGGACGCGCGTCAGGCCGAGGCGTGGCCTCACTCTCCCGCCTCGGATGGTAGGTGTTGAGCTGGGTGGTCGATCTCTGTGCCTTGGAAGCATCGTCCACGATCGTCTCGAGAAAGTCATCCCAGCTGACAAACACCGCACTGCCATTCCGCAGGAGGTCGATACCGAGCTGTGCCAACGTCGTGCCGTACAGTACATCGCTGGCAGTCCTGACGTCGCGAGGCTCGAGCCGTGGGAGTCCATCCTCGTCTTCGACCGTATCATCATCTCCCGAGACCGTGACGTCCACCCCCAAGAGCCTTCCCATAGCCTCGTTGGCAAGCACCACAGTCTTGGCGTTGGAGAGCACCAGCACAGGCATGGGCAGGTACTGCAACGCGGTGAAGGCCATCTCGGTCTTGGGCTGCGAGGGCGGGATCCGGATCGACATGTGCGCCCTCGACGGCGACACGTCGTCGGGCATGCTGCTGCCCTCGGCGGAGAAGTAGTCGCCGGCCTGAGACTCATCGATGGGCATAGCCGAGAGCTTCCGGACGGTGCTCCGGTCGTCGCAGGAGACGCGCGCTGGGGTCACTCGCACCCCGTTGCGTGCGTCGTCCATGCGGTACCACTCACCACCCTCCCGTCGTGTGCGCAGATCACCGCCTCCTCCACTGGCAACGCCCGTGACAGTGTCCTCGCTCGCATCGGTGTATCCCCGATGTGTCCCCAGTCTACGTTTCCGTCTGCTCCCGAGCGATTCCGTCGTGCCACGGTGATCCTGCTTTGTCTGTGGGCGTGGGGCTTTCGAAATCGATCATGAAGCAGCCCGCATATACCACCAGCCCGTACCCAACAACAATGCCCACGCTGTGAGACGGGGATGTGCTAGGTGAAAGCGTGGAGCGCACACAAGGTCACCGGCGCATTCCACTGACGTCGGCGTGGGCCTTGCGCATGATAGAGTTTCGAGGACTGCTAGCACACTGCATGTGAGGCTCGCTCAGGCACGGCGGTCTCGCGATCGAGGAGCGGAAGGAGAGGGTGGAGCGGTGCTTGCCGTGCTCATCCGCTGGCGTCGGCCTGAGGTGGCCTGCGCCCCGACAGTCGCAGGACGGCGACATGTCGACTCCGCCCTCGCTCCCTCGCTCCGGCGCTGCTCTGGGCCGATGGATCTTCAGATCGCCGCGGAGGAGAGTGCCGGGCGGGGCGGAACGCCTCCTCGGTCGCGACGAATCAGAGGCCGCGCATCAGCGAAGACAACGTCTCCCTGTTGTGAACGTTGATGGTATACCTCCGTATGGCGTGGACCACCGACCGGACTCACGTTGACGAGCTGACCGATCAAGCAGGTGGTCGGCTCAAGTGAGCAGCCCGCGACACTCGGTAAGATTCGTCACGTCCCGGGCCGGCAGCAGCCAGTAGGCGTCCAGTGCTTGCGTGGACGTTCGCCACACGCTCGATGCCGCGAACACGAATACCGCGCCGCTGACGTGCCGCAGGAGATGTGTCCCAGGAGCAGGCGTCGCTAGAAGCTCGTCGGCCCCAGCGGAATCAGGTCGACTGAGATCCGCTGCTTCTTCAACATCAAGACGCCAGGACTCAGGACTGATAAGCCGGTCCATCAACAACATGGTCGAGCCATCGTACACTGGCCGCAGCCGCCGGCCCGGTAAGGGCGGGCCCAGCGGTGTGCAGCGGTCCTACGCCTCCGAGCTGAAGGAAAGCGAAGCCCTCTTCAACAGCTACGAGCACCTGCAAGGCCTCCAACGCGGCGACGCCGCCCTCAGGATGCTTCGCCAGGTGGCCTCACTCGTCAAACCCATCATGCGCAAGCACAACTGGCACGTCCAGATCCTGGCCGAGTTCCTACCGCCAGAGGCAAACTTGCTCGGGCTGAACATCAATTCGGGCTACAAGATCTGCATCCGGCTCCGCTACCACAACAACCCGGACCTGTTCCTACCGATCGAGGAGCTCGTCGATACGATGCTCCACGAGCTCTCCCACAATGTCTGGGGCGCGCACGACAGCAACTTCCACCGCCTCTGGGACGAGCTCCGCGACGAGCACGAGACCCTGCTCCGGAAGGGCTACACCGGCGAAGGCTTCTTATCCGAAGGCCATCGGGTCGGCGGCGGCCGGCACGGCTTCCCGCCACCGCACGAGATGCGACGCTTGGCGCGAGCGAGCGCGGAGAAGCGAAATGCGCAGGGCAAGCTGGTCAAGGGCTCCGGGCAGCGGCTTGGCGGCGCGCCGATCCATCAGCATGGTGGCGATGTGAGGCAGGTGATTGCCGATTCCGTTACCAGGCGCAACACCGTCGACAAGGGCTGCGCGTCAGGCAGGAGAGACGCGGGCAAGCTGGCGGATCAGGCGGCGAGCAATACGTTCAAGACGAAGGCCGAGGAGGACGATGCGAATGATCGCGCGATCGCTCAAGCCCTGTTCGAGCTGATGGAGGAGGAAGAGGAGCGCAAGATCACGAACAGTACGTTCTCCAAGCAGCCTACGGATGGCGGCCTCGCCTGGAGCCCCGGAGGCGGATTGTATGACCCAGCGAATGGTCAGAAGCCGTCGCCCGTGAGTCCGCAGCATCAGCCAACGGAAGGAGAGCAAATGAGATGGGCGTTGCAGCATAGCATAGCCGCGGCGCCAAGCAGCGACTCGCTATACACCATGTCGCCCGTTTCGCCATTGTCTCCGGAGGGCGCGAGTATCGACCAGATGATGTCTGGGACCCCGATCTCACCGCAGACTACATCGAACGGTCCATCGCACAACGGCACTTCCCGCCCCCACAACACCGCTCCCCGTCCCGCCACAGACACGGCTGGCGACGCCCCGACCAAACGCCAGCGCACAGCCCAACCCGCTCCCACTCCAGCCTCAGCCGTGATCCCAGCCCGCCACCCCTCCATCCGCTCCCCCGTGGACGTCGGCATGGATCTCTCCGACCCCTTCAACCCCGACGAGTGGACGTGCGACATCTGCACCTGCATCAATCCGATGCAGTACCTCGCTTGCGACGCCTGCGCTACCGAGCGACCCCAGGCGGCAGCTGCAGCAATCTCCACCTCTAGGCCAACGGGAGCTCGATCACCAGGCGCAGGTACGGGCACGAGTACGGGAAGCAGCAGTAGAGCGGCAAGTCGACCTCCTCCGCCGAGAGAGGCGATGGCGGTGTCGAGTACGCGGGTGCAGTTTAAGCGGATGGGGTGGAACTGTGCGCAGTGCGGGAGCTGGATGGAGCGGAAATGGTGGACGTGCTCGGCGTGCGGGCTGATGAAGGCTGAATCGTGAGAAGTGTCGCTCAGGGGGTACATTCCTGGATCCTGAGCCTGCGCTGCGCAGTCGCGGCATTTCTGACGCTGGTCGCGCATCCGAGGCAGCAGGTCGCAGCGGTCGACTGTCGACATTGGCGGAGCCGATTCTGGTGCGCAACATGACTGTGTCTCACAATCGATCGCCAGGACCGGTCTGGTCCCGGTGAATCCGATTTAGCAGGGGCTGGATGCCACTGCACCACCACATCGTTTGGACGCAGACTCTCGTCAACGATGCCATCACCCACACAACGAAGGAAGCGAGTGATTCCCATTGAGCTCCCCGGCCACAGATGCATGGGCCTCTACCAACAAGCAGATCTGGTCGCCGGTATTGGCATACAGCGATCTCGTCCACCCTGCACGTAGATTCGGTTGCATATTACCAACATTCACGCTGAGCGGCCTGATCGTGCATGATCCCATATACGAGTATGTATGCGGGGTCGTTTCGGCCAGCTTACTGTGCCGAAGCCCACGCCGGTGATGGCAGAGCCCACGTAGCGGCCAACGGCAGGTACACCTACATCTATGTAGGGCCTCCTGACAGTGACCATCCATAGAGGAACGCGTCACTGACCGGTGTGTGTTCTCGCTGCCGTCCGCAGGTCGAAGAGCACACATATCTGTCAAAAGTCACTGTCATGGGCTCAACGGAAGAAGTGACAACGCCCTCGTGGCAGACCAAGACGAAGCAATACCGCGACCACCAAGCCGCCAAGATCCCTCCCGAATGGCGCCTCGATCCCTCCCTCACCACCGACCTGGGTCCAACATCCACCAGATCCGTCCTCTCCATCCCAGCTTCCTGCGGCATCTTGACCCCCGACGAGGTAGAGATCACCGAGAACTACGACGCCACTGCACTCCTCGAAAAACTCGCCCACAACAAATTCACCTCCGTGGCAGTCACAATGGCCTTCTGCAAGCGCGCCGCCATCGCCCAACAACTCACCAACTGCCTCACTGAGACCTTCTTCGACCGCGCGCTCAAACGAGCCCAGGAATGCGATGACTACCTCGCCGCCAACGACAAAGCCATGGGCCCCCTCCACGGCCTCCCAATCAGCCTCAAGGACTCCTTCCACGTCAAGGACATTCCCAGCACCATCGGCTACGTCTCCTTCCTCGATCATCCCCCCGCCACCTCCGACGCTGCACTGGTCCAAGTCCTCCTGTCCCTCGGCGCGGTCCTGTACGTCAAGACCAACATCCCGCAGTCCCTCATGACAGCGGACAGCGACAACCACGTCTTCGGCCGCACGCTCAACCCGCATAAGCTATCCCTCGGCGCCGGCGGATCGAGCGGTGGCGAGGGCGCGCTGCTGGCGATGCGCGGGAGCGTGCTGGGCGTGGGGACAGACATCGCGGGGTCCATCCGCATCCCGGCGTATGTGAACGGCACGTTTGGGTTGAGGCCGATGGCGGCGAGGGTGCCGTATGGTGGGCAGGCGTCCCCGGCGAGGGCGGGGTCGTTTGGGATCGCGCCGTGTGCGGGGCCGTTGGCGAGGAGTGTGAGGGATGTGCAGTTGTTTATGGAGAGCGTGCTGGGGTTTGATTGCTGGGGTGTCGATCCATCCGTGATCTCTGCTCCTTGGCGGGCGGTCGAGGTGGAGAAGACCAAGAAGCTGAGGATCGGGTACTTGCTCGAGGACCCCGAGTACCCAGCTCACCCGCCCGTCCTCCGCGCACTGAAGACCGCGATCACCAACCTCGAGTCGGCGGGCCACACCCTCATCCCTCTGGCGCCCGACCTCCCCTCCCCAACCCTGCTCTCCGAAGCCATGGAAAGCGCCTTCACGCACTTCGCCATGGACCCGGCCAAGACGTCGCTTCACCACATCACCGCTTCCGGCGAGCCGCTCGTGGCCTCCATCCCGACGGCCTCGATGCCGGAGCTCAAGCACTTCCAGCCGTCGGTGGACGACGTCTTCCGGCTGAATGTCGAGCGAGCGGGGTACCAGACGTTGTTCCGGGATCTGTGGGTGAAGCATGGGCTGGATGTGCTGGTGATGCCGATGTACCAGGCGACGGCGGTGCCGCATGATCGGTATGGACTGCCGGTCTATACTGTTATTGCGAATCTGCTTGATGTGAGTGCATATGATCCGAGGGGGCCAGGGGGAAGAAGGGAGAGCTGATGAGTGCGTGATGCAGTACCCGGCCATGACGATGCCCTACCTCAAGGCGGAGAAGAGTGCAGACGCGGACTATCGTCGGGATGTGTCGTATACACCTCCCTGTGAGTCACCGATCCCTAGGACGAAGGGCGTCTACGAGAGGTGACTGACTCCTCGTCGTACAGATGTGCCGGACGAAGTCGAGGGAGCACCGTGCGGCCTCCAGATCCTCGGCCGGCCGATGCGAGATGAGGAGCTGGTGCGGCATTGTCAGATTCTCGCGGATGCGCTGGAGATCAAGCCGCTGTCGTAGCTGCCTGTTCGAGCGCTGAGTCTGGCGTATCGGCGAAGCAGGCGAAAAGCAGAAGCGGCACTCCATAATGAACTCGGCGTGGATGCGTGGTCGGATAGACGTGCCATCGCCATCATCCGAGAGCTACACGGGCGTCTCTTGGGCGCCTCGGGAGGTCACACCCTGACGGTCGTCGGCCATCCGTTCGTGCACGCGGGAGATGAGGCGTGAAGTCGCCGCGCGATGCCGGAATGTCCATCGTCATGTAGTTCAAGAGAGGCCGTCTGTCGATGCCTGCTGGGGAGTAGTTGTACATGCTCGGGTAGCCGCAGATCTCCGCCCGCGGTGACAACCGTTTGACGTGCCGGATGGAGATGACCTGAGGTTGACGTTGCCGCCTGAACAACGCGTGTGCGTCGTGCGCGTCGCGTTGAAGCTGCTGTGGCTGTGCGCGCCCGCGCCACGACGGATCTTGGCAGTCGCAACGTCAGCGCGAGGTGGGAGCTGCCGGGGCTCAGATAGAAACACCATCTGTACGATATCGTCGGCCGTGAGTTGCTCTGTATCCGCTTTGAATTGCTGTATCTGGAGCGACGAGCCCACATCCTACCGTCGCGGCTTCTTCCGAGCAAGCCGAGAAGGGCAGTCATCCTACAGCGATAGCCAGCCAGAGCCAGTGACTATCAGCCAGGCTGGCGCATCGTCGCAAACCAGAATAGGTGGGCGCAAGATCAACTGGTATAGGTGGTCAAGATGGCCGTCACGAAGCGGGCCGGGCGCAAGAAGGAGGGCGCGCAGGCAGTTCCGCAAAGCCGCGGCGGTGGAGGTGGAGGTAGCGGACCGCCGGCCATACGCAAGGCCGCCTACGAGACGGGCAAGAAGAAGGAGGTCGGCGTGTCGGACCTGACCCTCATCAGCAAGATCAGCAACGAGGCCATCAGCGAGAATCTCCAGAAGCGCTTCGCCAATGGCGACATCTACACCTACATCGGCCACGTGCTGGTCTCGGTCAACCCCTTCCGCGACCTCGGCATCTACACCGACAGCGTCTTGACCAGCTACCAAGGCAAGAACCGGCTGGAAGTCCCGCCGCACGTCTTCGCCATCGCCGAGGCCAGCTACTACAACATGAAGGCCTACAGCGAGAACCAGTGCGTCATCATCTCCGGCGAGTCCGGCGCGGGCAAGACCGAGGCCGCCAAGCGCATCATGCAGTACATCGCCAGCGTATCGGGCGGCAAGGACAACAGCATCCAGGAGATCAAGGACATGGTCCTCGCCACCAATCCGCTGCTGGAGAGCTTCGGCAACGCCAAGACGCTGCGCAACAACAACTCCAGTCGCTTCGGCAAGTACCTCGAGATCCAGTTCAACGCGCAGGGCGAGCCGGTGGGGGCGAATGTGCAGAACTACCTCCTGGAGAAGACGCGGGTGGTGGGGCAGATCCGGGACGAGCGGAACTTCCACATCTTCTACCAGTTCACCAAGGCAGCCAGTCAGGAGCACCGGACGAACTACGGCATCCAGCAGCCGAGCACCTACTCCTACACCAGCAAAAGCAAGTGCTACGACGTCGCTGGCATCGACGACACCGCCGACTTCAAAGATACCCTCAACGCCATGAGCGTCATCGGAATGACGAGAGCCGAACAGGACAACATCTTCCGCATGCTCGCCGCCATCCTTTGGATCGGCAACGTTTCCTACGCCGAGGACGAGCAGGGCAACGCGGCCATCGTCGACCAATCCGTCGTCGACTTCGCCAGCTACCTGCTCGAGGTCGATGCCGCCTCCGTCAACAAGGCCCTCACGATCCGCATCATCGAGACCTCGCGCGGCATGCGTCGGGGCAGCGTCTATGACTCGCCAATGAACATCGCGCAGGCGAGCGCCGCGCGCGACACGCTGGCCAAGACCATCTACATGAACATGTTCGACTGGATCGTGGGCCGGGTGAATCAGAGCCTGCGGGCGCGCGGCACGCCGGCGCATTCGATCGGGATCTTGGACATCTATGGGTTTGAGATCTTCGAGAAGAACTCGTTCGAGCAGCTGTGCATCAACTACGTGAATGAGAAGCTGCAGCAGATCTTCATCCAGTTGACGCTGAAGACGGAGCAGGAGGAGTATGAGCGCGAGCAGATCCAGTGGACGCCCATCAAGTACTTTGACAACAAAGTCGTGTGCGAGCTGATCGAGGAGAAGCGGCCGCCGGGCGTGTTCGCCGCACTGAACGATGCTTGTGCGACTGCGCACGCGGATCCAGGTGCAGCTGACCAGACGTTCGTGCAGAGGTTGAATGCGCTGAGCGGGAATCCCAACTTCACTCCCCGGCAGGGGCAGTTCGTTATCAAGCACTATGCCGGCGACGTCAACTACGAGATCGCGGGCATGACGGACAAGAACAAGGATCTCGTCACGAAAGACATCCTCAACCTCGTAGCGGAGAGCGGCAATGCCTTCGTGCACACCCTCTTCCCGAACGAAGTCGACCAGGACAACCGCCGACGCCCCCCGACGGCCGGAGACAAAATTAAAGCCTCGGCCAACGAGCTCGTCACGACGCTGATGAAGTGCACGCCCTCCTACATCCGCACCATCAAGCCCAACGAGAACAAGTCCCCGACCGAGTACAACGCGCAGAACGTGATGCACCAGATCAAGTACCTCGGCCTGCAGGAGAACGTGCGGATCCGGCGCGCGGGCTTCGCCTACCGGCAGACCTTCGAGAAGTTCGTCGAGCGTTTCTACCTGCTCTCCCCCGCGTGCGCGTACGCGGGCGAGTACACCTGGACCGGCGACGCGCGGAGCGGCGTCCAGCAGATCCTGAAGGACACCTCGATCCCGCGGGAGGAGTGGCAGATGGGCACCACCAAGGCCTTCATCAAGACGCCCGAGACGCTGTTTGCGTTGGAGACGATGCGGGACAAGTACTGGCACAACATGGCTATCCGCATTCAGCGGGCGTGGCGGAATTACCTGCGGTATCGGATTGAGTGCGCGACGCGGATCCAGAGGTTTTGGAGGAAGAAGAGTGGCGGGGAGCCGTTCTTAATACTGCGGGATGAGGGGACCAAGATGCTGGGCGGGCGGAAGGAAAGGAGGCGATTTAGTCTGCTGGGGTACAGGCGGTTCACGGGTGATTACCTTGGTATGGACCAAAGAGGCGGTACAGGGGAACTGCTGCGGAGCAACGCAGGGATCAGCGGCAACGAGCGCACGCTGTTCAGCTGCCGCGCCGAGCTGCTGGTCAGCAAACTGGGCCGCAGTTCCAAACCGGAGCCCCGCTTCCTGGTCCTGACGGAGCGCAATATCTACCTCATCAAGCAGTCGCTCGTGAACGGGCAGCTGCAGATCTCCGCCGAGCGCACCATACCCCTCGGCGCGCTGAAGTTCGTCTCTGCCAGCACGCTGAAAGACGACTGGTTCGCGCTCGGCGTCGGCAGCCCGCAGGCGCCCGATCCGCTGGTGAACTGCATCTTCAAGACTGAGTTCTTCACACAGCTTCGCCGGGTGACACGGGGCGCCGTTGAGCTAAGGCTGGGCGAGGCCGTGCAGTACAATAAGAAACCGGGCAAACTCACCACGGTGAAAGTGGTGAAAGACCCGCAGGTCCGGCGCGACGACCTCTACAAATCCGGCGCCATCCACGTCGGTCCAGGCGAACCCGGCTCGAGTGCCAGTCGGCCGACGCCGAAGGGGAAACCCATCCCGCCTAAAGCCGTGACGAAGGGTGGGCTACTGAAGAAGAGCGCGGGCGGGAAGCTGTCTCAGCAAGCTGCGCGCGGACAGGGGAGACCGACGCCGCAGGTGCAGCCGCTGCCGGGCGAAAACGGCGCGAGTGCGGTACGCGCGAGCGAGAGGATCGTGCCCGTGCCTATGCCCATGTCCATGTCGACGCCGAACCCGATGTCGGCCGCGGTGCCGCGGAGGAGCGTGCAGCCGCATCCGCAGCCTGCGGGGGCGATGCTGAATGGGGGTGCGGGTGCGGGTGCGGGTGCGGCGCATGCGAGGAATATATCGGCTACGTCGACTGCGTCGAGTGGTGTGGGCGTGGGGGCTGGACGAGCGGTGCCGCCTCCGCCCCCTCCGGCGCCGGCGCCTGTGGCACACGTGACCAAGGAGCCGGAGTACAAGGCTCTCTACGACTTTGCGGGCCAGACTGCGGGTGAGCTGAGTCTGCGGAAGGGAGAGGTGGTGGTGATCACGCAGAAGGAGAACAATGGTAAGCACAGTGTCTTCTTTGACCTTGCACGAGAAGCACGCTAACTTGATCTTCTAGGATGGTGGCTCGGCCGCCGACAAGACCACTCCGCCTCGGGCTGGGCACCCGCCGCCTACCTCGAGGAAGTCAAAGCCACACCTGCGCCTCCTCCCCCACCTCCCGCCGCAGTCTCGCGAGCGCCTCCGCCCCCCGCCCCAGCCGCTGCCTCCCGACCCAACGGCGCAGCCAACGGCGCACCAGCGGTAAGAGGTAAACCCACCCCACCTGCTCCTCCTGCGAAACGACCCGCGGGCCGCAAACCCGCGCCCCCTTCTGGTGGCAATGGCGCGCCGAGGGATAGCGGGTACTCGAACAGCAGTACACCTGATGGCGGCAGTGGGGCCGCGACACCGAATGGTGGGCCTAGTGGCGGAGGTGGACTGGCGGGAGGATTGGCGGAGGCACTGAGGGCGCGGCAGAAGGCTATGAGGGGTGAGGAGGGGTGAAGGGTGGCTGAGCAGGATTGGTGGGAACTTTGAGGCCACTTGGAGTGCCCGGCCCCTTTTGTAATGGCCTAGATCATGGGCCACGGACGGGCGGGGCCGGAGGGTTGGATTGGGAAACGAGTGAAGATGAGGGGGCTGTACATAGACGCTGTATCACGAAATGGGTGATCAAGCAGCTGGAGATGATCGTGTTTCAATTGCGCGCAGGCAATCCGGCCTGTCACCGTCACATAAATGTACCAAGGAGCATTATCCCCAACTTGTCAGGTACATGTATCGATGAGGCCACCCAGCGTCGTGCGCGTGTGCGCCACTAAGCTGCCGAGCATGCGGAACCCATTCGCCGTCAGGTCCCAACTCCATGATGGGGCGCCTGCCACAGTTGTAGTTGTCGAACTCCTCCGGGTCGTCCTCGTCGAAGCCTCGGGTAACGTACACCACAAAGCGGAAATTGGTGATGCCGTGGGACAAGGTCGCGAACCGCGCCAGGTGTCGTTGAGCCTGTCCGGACGGCGGTTGATACAAATCTCTCCCGCCACTCGCATCCTGCCCATTACCCGCATTCGTCTCACCCTGCACAGGCTCCGGGTCTTGGTCACCCTGCCCGCCTCCCTCACTCCCTCCGCCTTGCACGCCCGCTGCATTCTCCGGATTCCCTATCCCTCCCGCATCTGCATGCGCCGCATCTCCCACCGTCACCGCCGGTTCCAGAGATAGCCCTTCATTGCTGTCTTTCCGGACAAGATGCAGCTTCACGGTCAGATCTTGCAGCCGCGACATTTGGCGGACCAGCGCCAACATCCAGTAAAGATGCTGGCCTTGATCCAGGCCCGGTACGCAGTCCATGCACGATGCCGCCGTCAGGCTGGCGCAGTCGCCACCCTCGTAACAGCAAAAGTTGATCTCCAGCTTCCGAAGCAGTAGGAGCGAGGGTGCGATGTTCACCGGTGCGAAGCCAGATAAGTTGACGCTTGAGTAGTCCTTGGCCATCAGACTCATGCCCAGTGTGCGCGAAGCCTCCCGGTATTCTGCATTGAAGCTGCGACTGATCACAAGGAGATCCGAGTGCGGGAGATGCAGCGCGGTGACTGCGGTGTCGGTGTTATTGTCACACGTGGCGGGGCCTCTGCCCACCAGCACAGCGCTGTAGATCAGATTGCGGAGCTCACGAGGAAGTGCGAAAAAGGGGAAGATTCCGCGGCTGGGGGTAGCGTCCATCGCTGTGAATGCGGTTCGGACGGAGGAGGCTACTACTCTTATGATACTTATACCATCAAGCCGTGATTGCTGAAGGCAAGCCATGGCATCAAAGGTACGCCCGCGCCAGACAATGACGCAGGTTCAGGAGGAAGGTGCTCGAGGACACTGGAGTTTGCCATTGA
Source organism: Teratosphaeriaceae sp. CCFEE 6253 (assembly GCA_033119285.1). NCBI lineage: Eukaryota > Fungi > Ascomycota > Dothideomycetes > Mycosphaerellales > Teratosphaeriaceae > Teratosphaeriaceae sp. CCFEE 6253. Next base: position 7,326 of record JAWDJV010000225.1, on the reverse strand, counting down.
TGGTAAGGTAAGTTACGCCAGGATGTCACTCTTCGACGAACCTGTTTCCCGACTGCGCTCCACTCAATCCATTGCCGATCCTAATCCCCTATTCGCTGTCCAAGTGCAAGCGGTAGATCACTCCCTGCCAGTACCCTTTGCCTGTCGCGACGCTTGCATGTGGCCCACCCGTGTCGTGAAAAGTTGCGAGGATGCCGTGCGGTATAGCGGGCATGAATCTGTGTGTTGGCCCGTCGCGGATTAGGTAGACGGAGCGACATCCACTGACTCCGCACCAGTAAAGGCCGTGAAATCGCAGGTGGACTGCTCCCACTGTAGCAGAGCCGGCTTCCGCACGCACGCGTAGTCCCAGTCCTCAGGGCTGCCGGTAAGGCCTGGGTTGACAAAGACCGTCAAAGCGACCAGACACGGCAGGGCCGCGAACTTGACGAAATGCTCGGCGAAGGGACTCGTGGAAGTGAGGATGGAGGATGGGAGGAGCACATGGGTCCGGAGCGCGACGGTCTCAAGTCGGGGCAGCCTCGAGACGAGGTCCGAGATCCAGAGGTGATGGACCCGAAGGTCCTCGTACAGGGAGCAGAACTCGACTCCGTGGTTGTTGCAGCGGATGGCGCTCGCAGGGGTGGAGATGAATAGATCTAGCTCGAGGGCGGTGATCCTCGCAACGAGTCTGCCCAGCATGATCGGGTGGACCCGCATGCTGACTTCGAGATGATCCTGGACCACGAGAGTCGTTCTCTTGTCCACCATCGGGCGGTACTCGTCGGTGAAGCGGCGGCTGAGCAGCAGCAGACGCGGGTCGGGGAGGTCGTGAACGCGCGCGCGGAGCTCGGGCGTCCACTTGCGCGTCACCCACGTCGGGGCCGATCTGGAGGGGAATTCGGCGTAGATGAGGTTGCGCAGTTCGGGGGCGAGGCTGAAGAAGCTCAAGGCGTCTCTGTTGGTTGACGGACTCGCTGACTCGGAGCGAGGCACCTCGCTCGAGCACTGCAGGCTTGGAGCCATGTTTCGCGGCGAAGGATTTGCGTTGTGCGTTGAGCGTAGGTACAAGTTGGCGAAGTCAGAAGTCGCACACGTTGCGGCCGTCGGCGAACGGAAGCGTGTGACCCACACCCGTTAGCTTCCTAGCCGGATTCCGAAAGTTGCCGGCTCAATCCGCTTTCGGAAGGCACGATGGCGAAACGCGATATTGCAACACCGGTGTGGTCTTCATCGTCCGGCTATGCAGGATATGTGGGCATCCACGCAGACTCACTATGGATTGGAGGTTCGTGTGTCTCAGCCAGCCCGGCTCCATCGCCATATCGATCGGTAGGATTGAATGGCATTGGCAGGAGGCTCAGGTACTGGTGGCCTGGTGATGGGAGGATGGCGACCGAACGTCCAGACGAGGGTGAAGAACAGTTGGTTCTGCTCACGGCGGCCTTCAATCAGCATGGAGGAGAGCCGGGACCTGGTCCTCTCAGGCGGCGCCGTGAGCCCCAATACTTCTTGCGTCTCGAGCAAGTCGCGATCGCAGTCCGCCATGCACGAGACTTCTACTTCTATTTCGACCGACCGCAGATTTGGCATGGTGGAGAGCAGCTGGTGCAGTGGACGCAGGGTCGCATGAACCCCGTCACGGAACTGGTGGTCCGTCATTCTTGCGCGCGGGTACCCAGGTCGGAAGTCGCAAAAGTAGATCAAGACCTTGACTTTGCTGAGACCACACAGGGCCGCTGGCAGGCGGTACCCGTCAAGAGGCGAGGCGAAGCCGGGCTCGTCATCGATTTGTAGTTCGGCGACGCCATTCATGCTGTCCTGCAGTTCCCGCCCGAATTGGTGGCTCACGAGGCGGGCGCTGAGAGTGCCGGCTCGCGCGACGCCAATGAGCAGAGACCGCTGTGTCTCCACGTTGTCAATGCATTCCACTTGTCTGTACGGTTCCGTGCGCAGGGTGTACTCGTAGACGAGGTCCCTCAGTTCGCGCGAGAGGCCGAAGAAATCAAAGGTCTCGCGGGGCGTGCGGGTGCCAGATCGGGTCTGGCGGGTCTGGGTGTCCATGGCGCTGCCGACGATGTGGTGATGGTCATGAGGACGGTAGGGGGGCGGGAAGGGGCGAGGTGGAAGAGAGGGCGGGGCGGCGTGGACGCGGTGTGCGAGGTGCCAGACCTGAGTTCTAGCGTGACGCTAGCACTTCCGCCTTGCGCGTTGGCGACGACAAGATACACCATGTACTTCACCGTCGCTCGACAACCTTGGCACACAGTAGGTAATGTAATGGCAGCGCGGTCGGCGTCCCCAGGCATCAACACGCAGGACATCACCGACAAGACCCGTCGAGACTTGCTATTACTGCTGGAGGCCGTACGTAAGCAAATGCATTAGCACTTTCCCAGGCATTGATTAACAACCCGTGACAGGTCCGCGGCAAGAAGAACCTGGTCATTGAACGATCGCTCGCCGGCATCATCGGCCTCTTCGTCAAGTTCAGCACGCTGCAGGAGTATGGCGTGGACAAGCTCTTCTTCCTGGAGAACCACAACGTCGACCAGAGCCAGCGGAACATCGTCTTCCTCGCGCGGTCGGAGAATGCGAGGACCGTACGGACGGTAGCGGGTATGTCCTCGATTCTCCTTCAATCTCGTCTTCGTCTTCGATCTCAGCCTTAGGGGCCATATGGCGGCACTCGGTCCGGTTCCCTCTGCCACCGTGCAAGTCGGATCTCACGATCGATCCCCACTGGAGTTTGCCTTACGACACCTCGTCTATCGATATGCAACAAGCGGTAGCGTGTGTTGAGAGATGATACGCACCCTGGATGGTCGATGGCAGTAACTCTGTGAATCGAGCTGACCGACGCAGAGCAGATCCGCCTCGTGCGTAGCGAAAGCAAAATCGACCATGACTTCACCATCATCTGGGCACCACGGCGGACACTCGTCAGCAACGTGATCCTGGAAGAACACGGCGTGCTCGGCGAAGCCAACATCACGGAACTGAACCTGCAGCTCGTACCACTCGACCAAGATCTGCTATCTCTGGAGCTCGACGACAGCTTCAGCGACATCGTCCTCCGCAAGGATCCGACGCCGATCTTCGCTGCTGCGCAAGCCCTCATGCTCCTGCAGAAGCAACATGGCCTCTTCCCGCGCATTCTGGGCAAGGGCGACAACGCCAAGAGGCTCGCGGACCTGCTGCAGCGCATGCGGAGCGAAGAGGACGTCAATGCGTCCTCGGATCCGTCGAATACGTACTTGACTTCATTCGGCCTCACGCCAAGCGCTACGGTCGAGCAGCTGATCATCATCGACCGGGAAGTGGACTTCCCAACTATCCTCGCCACGCAATTGACGTACGAAGGTCTACTAGACGAGGTCTTCGGCGTGAGCCAGAACCAGACCGAAGTCGACTCGTCGATCCTCGGTGGCGTGCCCGCCCCTCAGCAGCCACAGCACAGCAGCAGCTCCCCAGCCCCGACCACCGCTGCCAAACGCAAGATCCAGCTCGACGCCACCGACAACCTCTTCCCCAAGCTCCGCGACGCCAACTTCGGCACCATCGGCCCCGTGCTCAACCGCACCGCGAAGCGACTCCAATCAGACCAGCAGAACATCCACAAAGCGGACCAGTCCATCTCGGACCTCAAGCACTTCGTCTCCAAGCTTCCCTCCTACCAAGCCGAGCAGGCCAGCCTGAAGATCCACACCAGTCTCGCCGAAGAACTCACCAAGTTCACCCAATCTCCCTCCTTCCGCCGCACGCTCGAAGTGGAGCAGACCCTGCTCCTCGGCAGCGAGGGCAGCACCATCCACGAGAACCTCGAGGAGCTCATCGCGCGTGACACCCCGCTCCCCACCGTCCTGCGCCTGCTCTGCCTGGAGTCCTGCCTCGGCAACGGCCTCCGGCCACGCGACCTGGACACCTTCAAGCGCCTGCTCCTCCACGCCTACGGCTTCCCGCACCTGACCACCCTCGCGAACCTGGAGAAGATGGGTCTCCTGGTCCCCAAGGACGCGCACCGCGGCTACCTGAACCCCATCGCCGGCTCCGCGGGCCAGACAGCCACGGACTGGAATGCCGTGCGCCGCGGCCTGGCGCTGTGGGTGGATGACGTGGACGAGGTCGCGCCGAGTGATGCCGCTTTTGTGTTCTCCGGGTACGCGCCGTTGAGCGTGCGGCTCGTGCAGGCGGTGCTGCAGAAGGGGTACCTGCAGAACCTCGTCAACCCGCCACGGGCGGGCGCAGGCGCCGCGCCTGCGCCTGCAGCGGCGCCGGCGACAGGGACCGGGTGGAAAGGGTTCGAGGACGTGCTGAGCCGGATCAAGGGCGCGACGGTCGACGTCGTGCAGAAGGGCAGCGATGCGGACGCGAGCCAGGCCCGCCGGGTCCTGCGGGGTGGGAAGGAGGGGCCGAAGACGACGCTGGTGTTCTTCTTGGGCGGGGTGACGTACGCGGAGGTCGCGGCGCTGCGGTTCGTGGGGCGGCAGATTGAGGAGGGGAGCGGGAGAAGGCTGGTGGTGGGGACGACGGGGATGATTGCCGGTGGGAAGGGGGTGGGCGTTGCGGTTGAGAAGGGGAGGTTCAGGTCGTGAGGCTTGCGGTGTGAGAAGGAGCTATTTGGGCGAGCGGAGAGGTGTTGCAGGAGGTGGGTGCTGGGCGGAGAATGGTAAGGTGATGGCTGAGGGGGTGGTCGGAGCCCGGCTCGGTGTGTCGCACCGCCTATCGAGCCAGCATATATTTATGCGAGGACGATGGACCGAGTTGAGGGCTCTACCGTGGTAAGATCCATGTACCCTGCCACACCCAGTCGATCATATGAGCAGGGCCCGATGCATATAGCACCAGCCTGTGGTCACGCACTCAGCCTCAAGCTCGACCACATGCCATGAGACATCATTACCAGTGGGCGGCAACAGCGCCACCGCCCATGGCACCATACAACGCACCGGCGTACGCTTTCGTCAAAGGCGGGTGATGGCTGGTGATGACACACAATCCCATTCGACATTACCTGCTCCAGAGCGCCGTCGCTCGCTGAAGTAACCCAGTAATGATTGTCCGTCCCGTCCATCCCTCCGTCCATCCAAATGCACGCTCAAGAACGCTTCTGTTCACCCACCCTTCGCTATGCCTGGCCCGCGGTACTAAAGACATTCTTGTGCATCCCGCTCTGTGCTCATAGTCACCCACGCTCTTCTCATTCCGTACTCTCCTCGCCCGTGTCATATCCTGAATCAACGGCAGTCCCATGTTTTGTGCTCTTACTCTCACAACAACACAGCGAACGCCCCCGCCAACGCCCCCAGCAGACCCAGCACCCCAAACGTCCGGCCCACATCCAGCGCCGCGACCCGCAGATGCTGCGCCCCGCTCACCGCACTCGCGCTCGCCGGCGCCGTCGCGCCACCCGCGGTACTGCTGGCCCCGCCACTCCCGAACCCAGTGTACACGCCATCCGTCGTGGACGCCTGGGCGCTCCCCGCCGCACCACTGCTACTCGCCATCATGGTCGTAGCCGAGGTCAACGTACTCGTATTCGCCCGCACGGGGTTCTGCGCGCCGCACGGGTGCAGGCTGCGGCAGTCGCTGGCGCACTGGTTGTTGGTGGGCCCGCAGTTGGACACGCACTCGTTGCCCCACTCCTGGCAGAGGAAGAAGGGGAGCGTCTGGGAGTACTCGGAGATGTTGGGGCTGAGGCCGTTGCCGCAGATGCAGGCGTAGGTCAGCAGGGCCGGGTCGCAGTCGTTCTGGTTCGTGGAGGCGTCGTTGGCGACTTGGAGGCAGATGAGGGGGCACTGGGCTGTGACGAGGTATTAGACGGGTCTGTAGGTGTTTTGATGGGTGGGCCGGTGGGGAGGGGTTGTGTACCTTGCTGGTTGCTGCACCAGTATGCTCGTGTGGTGTTGGCTACGTTGGCCGGGTTGATGGTGTACTGGCCGTCGGTCTGAGCGGCGGCGAGGGGGAGGAGGGCGGTGAGGGCGAGGGAGAGGGTGGTGAGGAGGTTCATCATGATGGCGGTGGGGTCGTCGTTATGGTATGCTCGTCGTGACGATGGGCGTGTACTGGATGGCCCATCTCTCGTCAGCAACACATTCCACGCCGGCGCTCCCGTTGATGAGCACCGGCGACAGCGGTGATGGCGCCTACCTCGTCGACTCTATGCAATCTGCCACACTCCGAAGACCAGCGGTAGCGACTGCTTCTGATTAAATACGCTGGCAATAGATGACAGCAGATCGTTGAGCTTCGTTTCACACTTGGGCCAATGAGTCTTCAGCAATAACGACGAGACGGTGGGATAAGGGGAGCATGAAGCTGACCTACATCCTTATACTAGACGACCCTGCCGTCGCCCCATGCTCAGGCCGCCGGCTGGGGGGGCAAGCGGTTGAGGTGCAGCATCGCTCAATCCAAGACAGCGCCATCTGCCCCCCCAATCCCGAAGGCGGCCAAAGCTCCCCTGCCACGGGAATCCCTCGTCGACTGCCCCATTCAGCCTCTACATGGACGGAGGAGAAGTTGGCAGGGCCCACAATAACACCATCGTGTCGAGGCGGCGGGTATGTGAGTGTGCATGCATTGGTTTTAACGCTGTTTATGCACTCCATCCAGACATATCCATGTGCTTGATTCGATGACAGAGCATCTGGGCGGCACCACGACTCCGGCTGGTTGCCAGGCCGATCGCTTTTGATAGCACGGATCCCAATGCAGAGATGCAGGGTTCGGACATTAGAGTTGCGATCTGGAGATGGTGGGGCCCGCGGCTGGATTCGGTAAGGTGCCCGGGCAATATGCAAGGATTGCGCCAGCCGGGACGCAGGCTCCACCTCACCAACCTGCACATGTGAGAGAGCTGGCTGGTGGCGATCGGACAGTCGTTTGTCTGCGTGCCTTCTGGCGGACGCGCGTTCGGCCGTGCATGCGGAGAGCTACGCATCGAGGTACTCCGCATCGAGCACTGCCAAGGCTAGATCCAAGGTAGATGGATGGATGGACGACGAAGGCCGCCACAACCCCTCCGGGCGGAGGAGCTGCCACAGCGCCAATGCGGGCAGCGATAGCGATGCGCTCCTTCCCCCCCCGACGCCTTCACGTGCAGCCGTTGGCGCCAACCCCGACGCCGAGCCGCCTTCCCACCCACTCCGCCCCATGCACGACACCCCGCCAACCCCCCCACCCTCAGGCACCACCGACGAAGACGGCGGCGAGGAGCACCCACACCGCCTGACCAACGGCCACCGACCCTCGCCCACCCCACCCATCCCCGCCGACGACTGCCCCCCACCCTACTGGACCCGCCACAGCCGCAGCATCTCCACCGTCAGCTACCACTCCCTCCTC